>PYHX02000467.1:72121026-72171568 GCA_004302925.2 Cochliomyia hominivorax
CATTGCTTAATGACGTTTTCAAATATTTTAATATAAATGTTTTTGTCATATTTGTAAAACTCCTAATTTATTTCACCCCCCAAACTTAACCTCAAAAATAAAAGATAAAAAGAAAGAATGAAACTTACCAATCTTATTTCAATTTCAGCATCAATACGTGTACGCATCTTATGATTTGTATTTAAACCAAATACCGATGAGCATAGTAAAAGATCATCGCTGCCAGCAGCCAAATGATGATTATGATGATTTATACCACCAGCATTGGTCATATCAAGCATAACATCGTTATGGCTACTGTTATTGCCATCACCTAAAACATGACCGGATGCAAATTGTATGGGGGAGCCAGCCGCCGATGAATGTGCTGTCGATATGTATGGTGGTTGTGGAGGTGGTGTCACTTTACCGGCATCTTCATAAAGAACACGTACACTACGTGGTCGGGTATCGGCAGTAAAGAGTTCCTTTATATATGACTTGTCACTATCATAATGTTGTTTACGTTGTGCGAATGTTAAAAGGTCGCTTTCCGCTGCAAACAATTAAAAAAAGAGGAAAAAAGAAAAAAAGGAAAATTTAATTTTTGCAAATGAAATCAATAATTCAATGTGTTTTAAAGGAAAAAATAATAATAAAATAATAAATTTTATTTTAATTTCTTTCTTGTTTTTCAATTTATGTAAAAATTTAAAATCATTAAAGTCAATTTAAAATGACAACTAATGTGTCAGGTTTTATTTGTCATTTATGAGTTGTAATGAGTCACTTAGAACTTGTAGGGGCAGGGGGAGAGAGAGAAGAGTATTTTAATTTTTTATATAAATTCTATTGTTGTTTACTAATTACAATAATAATTATAATAATAGAAACTAGATAACAGAGAAAACGTTTTATTAGGGAGCCTCCCTAATTTTTTTTTAAATTGTAAATAATAATATTTTTTAGAACAAGAATAATAATGCTATGCTTAATCTAACCTGCACCTCAAATGCATGTGAATACGTTATGTTCGTACCAACACACTTGACGACGTTTATATTATTGGCTATAACTTTTTATCTACTGAATGGATTTTGTTAATTTTTGGAATGGTAATGAAGTGCATAAAGCTTTCAGGTTATGTCAAAATTTCATTCTAATTTGTCGATTTATAATCAAAAAATTTTAAAAATTATTTGCTTGAACTTAGAGTTTGCCTCAGATATCGGTCTCTATTTTTATATATATACTAAACCGATTTTGCTGGTTTTAAATAGGAAACTTCTGAGGACTTTTACAAATACTGAGATCAAATTTCATTGAGTGTTGTCAATTATTGTGGATGTGACAGTCGGATATAGCTAAATGGACTCAGAATTTGATTTATGCAAGAATATATATACATTATGGGAACTGAGATGATTTTTCTTCTTGTGTTACACATGGAATGATCAAGTTAATTACACAATTCACCACTTGTGATGGTGGAGGGTATAAAATCTCTTAAAATTTTAATTAATAAAGTTACTCTATAATAGTGTTTTTGTTAAATTAAATGAATCAACATCTAGTTCTCTCTTTCTCCCTCTCTGTCACCTTAAACTGTAATCTCTAACATTTGTTTATTAGAGCTGACACTTTTGCCGATAACACTGTTTTGTTTACATTTATTGCCCACATGAAAATCAGGTATTTTTATATTTATTTTTTATTCTTTAATCTTTTATTTAGATGGATTTTTTTGTTTATTCAAGTATTTTTTTTTTTTTTTCAATTCTTTCAAAATTCAATTTATTGCCAAATCAGTTTTTTTTTTCTCTTGATTTTTACAAAATATATATTTTTTTTTTTATTTTTATTGCTGACTAAATAAATTATTATTAACAAAAACCAGATTACAAATTGGAAACAGTATGGTATCTGTTAATATACATTTATGTATTTTTTTTAAAAACTTTTCATAAATAAATTAAAAAATATTTATTTTAATTAATGGAACCATTTTGTACAAGTT
Source organism: Cochliomyia hominivorax (assembly GCA_004302925.2). NCBI lineage: Eukaryota > Metazoa > Arthropoda > Insecta > Diptera > Calliphoridae > Cochliomyia > Cochliomyia hominivorax. The sequence goes on from PYHX02000467.1 coordinate 72,123,023, forward strand.
CATGTCTGAAAATTTCTCATGATCTTGATATTTTTATTAAAGATATAAAAAATAATAATAATGGATTTTTTTTATTTAAATGGATTTTTACATGAAACAAAGAAATTAATTTTTTATTACAAAAAAAACTCCCCCACTAATTAGGAAATAATATTAAATATAATTTAAAAAAAATTAATATTTAAATTACGAAATTTTTTAATTAAGATTTTTTTTATTTTAGAAATAAAATTATGATTTAAATTACTAAAACCAAACTGAAAACTATGGAGAATTCTTAGACGGAATTTGGCAACTCTTGAAACAAAATTGACATGAACGAAGTGGCTTAAAATAGTTGGTAACGAGAATTTGTTTTCCAAAAAATCCCCAATAAACCATTTTTTAATTTCAAACACTTAAAAATTATTTAAAAAATTTATTATTATTTTCTTTGGATCTCTACAAAATTCGCGTTGCCATTGTTAGAATAAAATGACTTGACACACTATTCAAATAATTGGATAAAGTTATACTCTATTCTTTCCATCTATAAAAATAGACACTTTTTAACTTCATTTCAGAATTATGTGATATTTTTCTTTGAAACTATACAAAATTCGTGTTGCCAATTTTTATAAAAAAATGATTCAAATTATTCAAATTATTGTCTCACTTTAGATTCTAATATTTCATATAATTTTATTTCAATAATTTCGAAAATTTTGTTAGAGAATATGTTTCCTATATGTTTAACTAAACAAAATTAGTGTTACCATCCAACCATTAAACTATTGACCAGACCTTCTAATAATAAAATGACTGGACATATTATTCAAAATATTGGTTACACTTTACTATTTGTAAATTTCAATCATTTCAATTTTATTTAAAAAAATCTGTTTCCCCATTTTAAAAAATTCGCGTTGCCATCCTTTAATTATTGAACAGTCCTTATAATAAAATGACTTGATACGTTTGTTCAAAATTAGACTCTTCCAATATTCTAATTTCAATAGTTTTAAAATTATTTTGGAATAGTTAACCAAATTTTGGAACTATATAAAATTCGCAGTTGCCATTCTTACAACTATTGGATAGTTCTTTTAAAAATAAAATGAATTTATACATTTCGCAAACTCTGAACCAATTATTATTATTTCACAAACTTTTTCTTTACAAATTGTGAAACTCGATGATCTAACGTTTTCATGGTTACCAAATATTTATGTAAGAAGTTGATAACTTTGTTTAAAATTTAATCTAAACTGGGCTTCCTCTAACTACATTTATGTACTTTCCATAGAAAGCTCATGTTATGAAAGCTTATTTCGGTGAAGGTTAAATTGCACTCGTTCACCAGTTATCAATTTGGTAATTAAAAAGTTTGCAACTCAAAAATTCTATTACGGCAATCTATGCGGTTTCTAGACGAATTACTGTGCGATTTAACTGAAACATTAACAAAGACTTTTGCCTTCTAGTGGAAAAACAAAATAAGTAAATTAAATAATTATTTTTCTGAAATATTTTACCTCAAACAATGTTTGAGTTACCAACCTAAAAAGATTTAGAATAAACATAATTTTGAATTTAATTGTTTAAATAAGAGATGAAACCACAATTTTTATTTAAAAAATATAAACTTAATGAGACTTTATGACTTTAAAGCTCCAAGAAATTCCTCTAAATAAATGATTTGTTGCCAACTATTTGAATTTAAATTTAATTAAATATGAAAATGTTAATTAAAATTTTAATAAAAAAAAACTATTTCAACAGCTAATTTTCAACAAATTGTGTAGACAAAAATTATCATTAAAAATTCATTAAAATTGTAATTGAAACAATTAAATTATTTTAATTAAAAAAATTCATTCACAATCTATAAAAAATGCCATAGAAAAATAAATTTATATGAAGTGTATTCTTCACATTAAAATAAATCCATTTCTAGGAAGAAAAAAATAAAAGCACTTTAATAGAACACTGAGTTCACATCTATGGAAACATAAGCCATGTAATTAAAACAAACAAAATGGAACAAAATGGAACAAAAAATCTCCAAGAAAATAATTGAATTGAATTGAATAACAGAAAAATACGAATAAAAAATAGAAAGAAAAATTACAAATGAATTACAAAAAAGAAGAAGAATAAGAAGAAACAAATAAAATCCTTTCTATAAGATAAATGTGTGACATGAGAAAGTCCAGACCAAACATACACACAAAGAGACAGACAGTTGGTCAGCCAAACAGTTATGGACATGAACTACATAAGAAACAAATAAGAATGTTATAATCAGCTATGTCGAATCTTTAATACCCTCCACTACTAATGCATGTGAAGTACATACGTTATGTTTGGTACATACACACTCAGACATACACAATATATATACCTTTTCCTTGTTTAAAGAAATAACGGTTAATGAGTCATAAAAGTAGTTATAATTTTGACTATAACTTTTTTTCAATTGCACCGATTTTGATAGTTTTTGGAATGGTAATGATTTTTGGATTTGTAAATGACAATTTTACGAAATTTCTTCGATTATACTAAAAGATTAACTCAGATATCGAGCTATATCTATTAATATATTGAACAGATTTTAATGTTTTTAAAATAGAAACTTCTTAGAACTATAAAAAATACTCAGAGCAAATTTCATTGAGCTCTGTCAAGAACAGACAGGCAGACGGACAACCCTTCCAGATTTTGATTTAATGCAAGAATATATATATATACATTATCTTTTTAAGCGTTACATATGAAATTACAAAGTTAATATACCTTCCTTTGAAGGGTATAAAAATCTATAAAAAGTGCCGAAGAAACAAAAACAACAACAATAAACAAATAGTACACAGTAGTAAAACGCATTATATATAACAACAACAAAAAGAAGATCATAACAATTCCTTTCTACTGACACTGAGAAAATATCCATAGTGTTTGGCAACACTTAAGTAAAACTGAACTGAGAAGAAAAAAGTTATCAACTGATAAACAGATAAAGAAAATATTTAATGAGTTTGGCAACACTTAAATAAAGCTGAATTGACAAGAAAAGAGTTACCAGGTGATGAACATATAAAAGTAAAGTGTTGTCAATTAGCTACTTAAAGATCGCTGACTTGAAAATCAAACATAAAAATAAATTCCTGTTTTAAGAGAGCCAGGAATATAAGTCGTATTACCATCGTTTTGCTAAAGTCCGCAAAAATTCAAGTTAAAAAACAATAATTAACATTTTTATTCCCTTTTTTCTCAGTGTAAAATTTTATTTACATTTGCCTGATTTTTTATTTCTCTATTTTTAAGTTTTGTTTCCCATATATCTTTGTCTGCTGCTTCTGCAGCTACAGCAACATATAACATGCGGCGAAAGGAATAAAAATGCAGAAGCTCGTTTACTTGTCAGCTGTAGTAATGTGACCGATGCTTTTTTTGGGGGGGTAACTTGGGAAAAAAATTGCCTGCGGCTTTTATTTCTTTTTATATATAAAAAATGATAAAGAAAATATCAATAAAAGAATAATAAAGAAAAAGAAATCGTTAACAAGACATTGATTGTTAAGAAAATTGACTTTTAATTTTGTAGAAAATTTAGAATCTATAACGAGGTATGTTTTTTTGTTGGAATATGGATTGATTAAATCAAAAGTAATCGGTTTTTTAGCAAAATTTTTAAAGCGGAGAATGTAATAAATTGCGTACTATTAATATTGTATTAAGGCGAACATTTGCTTCGAGACGAATTTGCACAAATTTGAAATTAATCAAGAATTGAAATATTTTGTATACAACGTTGCCAACTTGAAAGAATTTCGGCAGTAGGGAAATTCTTGTGAAATAATTAATCAACTTAAAGAAATAATTAATCAACTTAAAGTTCAAATTCGAATTCAAATTCCTTTTGTTAGGAGAGGAGTGCGTTGCCAAATTTAAAGTGCGTTTCTCAACAGAAAAGATAATTTTAATGCTGGGAGTATTTAAGAAACCGCAAATTCCAAAATTTCAAAAGACTTTTTATCGACTACAAATAAATATCCATTTTATGAATGACTTTTACGTTGCCAACTTAGCATCTTTTTCGGCAGAAAATATTATTGATGTCCTGGTAGAATAAATTGAACATAAAAATTCAAGGTTCTTACTGAAATTTTAAGTTTAGAAGTCATCTTCTTAACATTTAATTTGCGTTGCCAACTTAAAGTGATATTTTACACATAACAGTTTTTAAAAGTCAATACTTTGAAGTATTGTTTAATTGACCTATAAATTCAGGGATTGCAAAAGTCTCTTACGGAATATCATAAATGAATTTTGTGTGACCAACTTAAAATGATTTTTGGCAGAAAATATGGCATAAATTGAATTTAAGAAGGTAAAAAACTTAAAGCGAAATTGAAAATGTTTTTCAAAAAAGCTTTTGCTTGAAAATTTTCAAAATTACTTGGTGAATAATTTCATTTATAATTATTTCAAAATTCGCGTTGCCAACCTTAAAGTTTTAGTAACTAAATTCAGTTGCTTTCTAAATTAAATGTTGAGGCAATGATCTGTATCAACTATAAATTTCCAATTTTATTAAGATTTAACAATTAATTTGATATTTGAAAAAATGCAAAAATCCGAAATTTTAAGTTCCTTATAATTTTTTGACCCCAAATGACATTTAATAAATTGTGCATCTTTATGATCTAACGCCTTTAATGATACCAAATATTTGTGTAAGAAGTTTCTTGCTTGCCTTAAAATTAAGTCAAATTTAAAGTTTTCAATTTCGCGTTGCCAACACTTGTTTATTTATAAAGTATGAATTCAAATGTCTATATTTTTTAAAATCAAATTTTATTGTTTTCACTATATTTTTTAATATATTTCAGATAAGACATTATGTTTTCAAATTTCGCGTTGCCATAATGAATTTCTTCAAACACCTTTAATTTATTTAGTTTAAATTCTATTGCCTTTTAACCACACAATTCCAGAAATGTTCCAACTACAATTTACTAATTTTTAGTTCAGACTTCATGATTTCGCGTTGCCATCATTTATTTCTTAAAAAATTTTCAGTTTTATTTTTTCATTTTCAGTAATTTTTAATTTACACCTTTTCGCGTTGCCATTATTTATTTCTTAAACTACAAGTGGATAAAATTCAACCTTCATTTTCAGACATTTTCACACTTAAATTTTAATATTTTTCAATCAGACTTTAATTTTGAAATTTTGCGTTGCCAACGTTTACTTCTTTATTTATTTCATATAACTTCTTTTGAAGTTTTAACCTTCATTTCCATTAATGTTCATTTTACACTTTTAATACTATATTTCAGGTTATATTTGAAATCTTGGCGTTGCCATCATTTATTATTTTTTTAAATAAACTTTAAGAATCTTTAATTTAAACTTTTTATTCTAAAAAAAATTTAAATAAATTTCAGCTAAAATTTTCATGATTTTAAATTTCGCGTTGCCATCATTTATTTCTTAAAAGCTTCAAGTATTGTTAATTTATTTGATTTAACTTCTTTTTAACCTTCATCTACTGAAATTAAACTCTTTTTTTGGCCATTTAAGTTAAGAAAAATTTTGTCTGTAAAAATTTTCATCATAAAAATTTATTTCCTTGAATTCAATATCAAGTTTGGCGTGTTCCACAAAAAGCAAAAGGGGGACTGACTCCCCTTTTCCACCCCAAAAGAAAAGAACCAGCATAAAGAACAATTGCATTTTGTGGCAAAAATTTTAAAATGAAATTATGACTTTTATTCTGACTGCAAGAGGCAGACACACACGGTCATATTGTGGCTCATTTGAAGTCATATTATTCCCCTTAAGACTCAGAGAGATAGAGAACGAACTTTGGCGCTATTTTGCATAAGAAAAATTTTGCTTTCATAACAGCATAACAGACATTATGTTTTAATGGCCCAAAAATATGGCGAATAGAAATGTTGTAGTTGTTGCAAAGAGACAAAACAACTGTGAAAAATAGTTTGGTTAAGACCACAAAAAAAAAAGAAACTAAAGTGTCACATAAAATAAGTAAAAAATATATTTTTTAAAGTAAAAATAAAATAATTTTGATTGATATTCTTTTCAACTTTATTTAGTGATTTTTTTGTTTTCATAGAGCATTTTATCGGGCTAAAACTAAAAAGCATCTAGTAGTCTTATGTTCCTACAGTCGCCTTAAGAGTTTTAGAACTCCTTTAGAACATGTTTTTTTTCTTGCCACTTTTTATTAGAATCTGGTAAATGAAGTGAAAAACGAAGTTGTGTGTTCTGTTTTTAAAGTTTTTTTCGCCGAAACAAGGAAGTCTAAATGTGACATATCATGGATTATTATTATTTTTGGATTAACAACAACAAAATTATAAATGAGTTTTACATATTTGTAGCATTATGCCTTAAATGAGTGTGTTTTTAGGTTTTTTTTAACGCTATAAATAGCGCAAAATAGACAGACGTTATTTTGAATTTATGTGCGAAAATTGTTTTAAGACAACATATTTCCTGAAACTGAATCACATTTAAATGAGGCAATAAATTGTGTTAAAATCTGCAAAACTTTTCATTAATTAATTAAATAAATTATTTATTTATTTAATTGATTATTTATTAGAAAAAGTGTTAACTATAACCTAAAAGCGTCAAAAGAAGAAAATCATGAAATAGAATTCCAAACTAAATCTCCAAGAAACACCAGACACTGACAAAGAATTTTGAACATAAATCCGGAAGAATCCAAAATTCCATAGATTATATTTTTCTTTTAATAACATTTTTTCTTTAAAAATTATTTAATTGTTGTTCGAAATGGAAACTTTAGGTTGACATCACTTTTTTAAAAAAAATTATCAAAACATTATTTTGAAAATATTTTTGTAACTTCTAAACCATTAAAGATATCTTGACAAAATTTACCTTGTTTATAATTGAGGTATTTTCGAATTGATTTGGGAAATTACAGACCTCCAGTTGGTCAGGGGAATACTAGGTGGCCTTTCAAATTTGACCATCTCGCTTTGGTTAATTTTTTTTTTTAAATTCATCAAAAATTAATTTTTTTTTATAAAACAAAACATTTTAAATATAAATCGGGGAAAAATGGAATTCGTAAATTATATTCTATCGTTTAAGAAAATTTTTATAAAACAATTTTTTGTTAATTTTTCCTAATGAAACTTTAGGTTGGCATCACTGTTTTTTTAAAGTTGCCAAAACTATGTTTTGGGTAATAATTCCATAACTTCTGAACCATTAAATTTATCTTGGTAAAATTTCACATAATTATAGCTGAGGTATATTCGAATTGATTTTGCAGGATTACACTACCCCAGTGGGCTAGGGCGATAGTGAGTGGCCTTCCAAAATTTACCATTCATTTATGATATGAGACAAAGGTTTCTTTAATATAAAACCGAAGTTATATACTGTCTGCTCAAGCAATTTCTATCTAAATATCTTGTGTTAAGTGTTCTTAATGCATTTTTTTTGGTTGGCATCACTGTTTTATTAATTTTGCAAAACGTGCTTTTTTTGGAAATAATTATGTAACTTTTAAACCCTTGAAGATATTATGATAAAATTTAACATGGTTATAGCTGAGGAAGTTCCCATTTGTCTTCAGGTTAAGGGTTTTATGAGTGGGGTTAGCGGATGGACTTTCACACCTCATCATTTATAACATGTTGACAGTTGAAATTTGAAAATTCGGGAAAAATTCATTGATATGATATGAGACAAAATACAAATAGTTTTTATTAATCTCTACAAAAAATAAAATCACATGTGTAGCTTATCTCTTATTACTTATAATTATTTTTGGCGGAAGCCCTTTTTAACGTTAGGGTGTCCTTTTCAATAAAAAATCAAAAGAATTTACAAAAATTTTGAACGGATTGGAATTTTGGGTATTACAATATGGAAATGTGGAAATTTTATTAATCCTTTGATTTAGGGACAAACTTATATATATTATATCAAAATTTCAGATTAAAATCGTTTTTAGTTTCAATTTTATTAAAGTTAAAAATATAAATTTATTTTTTAATAAAACGTCGAAATTTTGAAATTTAAAATGTTTCATAAACTCTGAGTATTAAATGATTTTTAAAAATTTTTTCTTTAATCTACAAGAGTTAACCTTTTTATAGATACCAAACACTTAAAGAAAAAGTTTATAACTTTGCTCAAAATCTAGCCTAAACTGGGTATCCTCCAGCTAAATTTTGATATTTTCATATAAAATAAACGAAAATATTTTCGCTGCAAGTGTTACCAACTTTAATTAGTAAAAATCACATTAGAGTTGGCAATGCAAAATTTTTGTGTTAATTCTGAATATCACATTAGAGTTGGCAATGCAAAATTTTTGTGTTAATTCTGAGTATTTTTTTAATTGAGATTTAAAATTCAAAAAGTTTAAATATTTCAAATTTTGTAAATCTTTTTTTAAAATTTTCTTTATCATTTCTTCTTCTTTATTGTATAAAAAATTTCGTTCTATAAAACACATCCATTATTATTTAATTTATTATAATGTTGACAAATTCGGAATTATTTTTATTCACTCACAAAAAGATTCACATTATTATTTTCTTGTTTTTTGAGGCTGTAAAAACTGTGTAATTTATGTGTAAAATTTTTTCGCTATAATTTACACAACAACAAGTTCGTTTTTTTTTATTTGGCTGTTAACGAGACAACTGAAAAATATTTTTCAACAAAGAAATTTAAAAAAAAATTACTAAATTGTAAAATAATAAAAATTTATATATGAAGAAAAAAACCTTAATGGCACGTCAAGCAGACGTGATGGCGCTGCAAAAAAATTTCGTTACGCCAAAAAAAAGTTTAAAGTTTTTATAGTTACAAAATGTACTTTTTTCTAAAGAAGAAGAATCTTTATATTAATTTTTAAATTAAAGAAAAAAATATGCAACATAAAAATAAAAATGATTTCTTTTGAAAAGAAATTAACGGTTCATAAAACTTTGTAAAATTAACTGATTTATTCAAATTTTGCAACAAGTTTATTAAACTTTTATTTAATAAACAGAAAAACCATAAAAACCTTAATAATTACTATCTGGCAGCTTTGTTTGCAACCCATTAAACAACCCTGTCATAACAACAAACAAAGTTGCCATATTCAAAAAAAAATCTTCCATATAATGAATTAAAAATTTCTCATGAATTGAAAAAAATTCCTACAAATCAATAAAATTTAAATTAAAAAAGTATAAATGCAATATTCGGCTATGCCGAATCTTAAATACCCTCCACCACAAATCAACTCAAAGTAAGAACGTTATGTTTCGTACACTCACAAACGTTTCTTAAATATAAACCAGGACACGTAATGAGTCATAAAATTAGTTATATTTTTTGCTATAACTTTTTTCCTACTCAACCGATTTCTCGTTAAATCTGCCGATTTATAATTAAAAAATTTACAAAAGTTATTTGCCTGAACTTAGAGGTTGCTTCAGTTAGCATTCTATATCTAAGGATATAATGAAGCGAATTCGCTGATTTCAAATAGGAAACTTCTCAGCACTATAACAAATATTCAGACCAAATTCCATTAAGCTCTATCAATTGTTATGGACCTGTGCGTGCCAACAACAGACAGACAGAGAAACATAGCTAAATCGTCATAGATTATGATTTAATGCAAGAATATTTACCCATTAAAGGGTCTAAGATGATTTCTTCTTTGCGTTACACACACAATGACAATGTTAACACAACCTCTTCGCCATTTGTAGTGGTGAAGGGTATAAAAAAAAACTTCGCATAACATTAACCCAAATTAACTTCAACCAAAGAAAACAAACCCAGGAAATAAAACAACAAGAACATTAATCCCACAATTTAAATTACAATTCGCCTCAACAAAACAAAAAAAAAATAACAAAAACAACAAATCGATTAGTTCATAAATATAATTTGCCAAAAGGAGACTGATTGCAACTCTGTAGGCAAAGAAAGAGCAAAAATTATTAAAAACCTTTTAAACAACAAGACGTTTATGAAGTCTGACATTTAATGCGTGGTCGTGAATAAAACGTAAAGATTTTAAATAAAATAATAAATAAAAAACATTGAAAATAATAAAAGAAAACAAAAAACAAAAACAAACATGCAATTCATGCAAGTGTCATGCATGATTGATGAAAATGAGTTTTACAATAAGAACCATGAAGACAGAGGGAGAGTATATATATATGAGAGAGAGAGAGGGGAAGCAAAGGAAACGTGATTATTGTAAAATGATTTGATTTGTTATGAAATATAATTACAACAACAAAATAATAGCAAATAATAAAAACAAAGTGTGAACAGAATTAAGGCGACGACGGAAAATTTGAATGGAGAAGGAAAATTAATCTTTCAAATGCAAAACTTCAAAATTTTCATTCAACCACAACTAAAACTTCACATTTTATAGATTTATTCAGATAAAGTTCTATAACAAAGTTCTTACTGATTAATTATTGTTTTTATTGTTTAATAAGAATAACGTCTGTATCTGTCGCTTATCATGGCTCAGCATTCCAACTTTCACAGACTTATAAAATTATCGAATATAGAAATGATATGACGATCTTTAAATACCGCTAAAATATGCGATACACTTTCTGTAACAGATTTTGAATATTTTCCCCAGATCCCTCTCATTTCTACTTATTGCAGAACGGTCTTGGTATTCGCACATGAGTACATTTCCAGACCATCTGCAACCTTCGCTTAAGTTTCAAGATTTTAAAGTTCTTAATACGTCAAGAGATTTTAATGATCGGTATCAGTGAGAGAACCTAGAACATCGAAGCATTTGTTCACACTCTACACAAGTAGTAGAAGCCTCTAGGTGTTTCACCATAAGAATATTTTAGGCAACGAAAATCGCGAGAACCTTGTGGTTCTTTTCAAAATATTTTGCAAAAATTAGTGGTGGCTCAATAGATGGTACGAATCAGAGGGTTTCCTTCCTTAACTCGCCAGCAGTTTCAGCGATAATAATTAATAATAAAATTAATTTGGAATACATTCTTACGGGATCTAATCCATGGTAATAACTTGACCCCTAACTGGAAAACGTCTACAAGATATGTTGAAAAGTTAGCGAGAAGTCCTAATCTCCTGTGTCCAGATTCTACCTCCCTAACTCGGCAACAATTTCAACAATCCTTGAGACTTTTAATTGAATTCGCCTTATGTTTCATTCTAAGACACGTGGAATCAATTTGTATAACATTCTTACAGGATTTAATCAATAGTTATTAGTGGACTCCATAAAGACTCCTCACAAGAACACGCGCACAACAAATGTAGTTCAGAGACCAAGATAGCCTTCAGTAACACATTATTAATTCTGCAGCAAATTTCAGCAACTTCAGAATCAGGAGTAACTATCCTTTCCATATTTTCGCTTCTCTTTGGATGCTTACAGTCCTCCTCTTGAATGCAAGTCAGAGCTCATTAGGAACTAGATTCCCTTTCAGTTCTGCTGAAGGCCGAAAGAAAGTACAGTCTTTTTAGGAATTGAAAATAGTAGAGAAAATGTCCGTAGCAACCGGTAGCTGTCCATCCAGTTTTATTGCTATTCTGCCTTCTCCTCAACACTTTACAGGTTTTAATCACAAATCTATGACGTATTATCCTTACAGCTTTTAAGAAGTTGTAAGAATGTTCTTCTGTCGCCGTCCTAATTTCAAAGTACACAACAACAACCACACCCCCCCTTTAACTATACTTTTCCGGCAATCTCGCCGTACCACAGAAAAAGAAATATTCAATTTGGAATTCATATTTGGAATAGAACTTGACAATGATTTCACCAAATTATACTGATATGGCAACACTTGTATATTCAGTTTTCGAAAAAAAAAAAATTCAATTATAAGAATTGTGTCTCTTCCATAAAATAATCATTTCCTTTTTGCCAGCACTTGTGCTTCCTAAAACTGTGATTTTCAAATTCCCATTAAGGGAGTCTTAAAATCTTGTCTCTAGAGTACTTATTTTTGCTCATTTCATTTTTAGCATTTCAAAAATCCCCTGTTTTTTAGTGACCAACTAATTAAGTTAAAACACCATTATGACACTTAAGGAAAACAGCACAGCAGGACATTTCAGTGACTTAAAAAAACAATTAAATCGTCAACAAAAAAATGAGAGAAAAAATTATTTTATAAAAACTTAAATTGAAATGAAATGATACAGAAATTTTGTAAAAAAAGTGAATATAGGAAAACCATAAGAGAAAGAGGGTGAATGGAATATGCAACAACACAAACAAACAAACAAAATGTAAGTTATATGAGACAATATCCAACAGACATATTGGCTACTGGCCAATTAATAAACAAGAAACAAATTTTTAACGAGCAAATAAATAACAGAAGTGAGAAGAAATATAGCAGAGGAATATTGCTGAAGGTTATCAGGCCACGAAGTGTGATCATGTTCTTTTTTGGGCTCTCCAAATTAAAAAAACGATCTCTTCGTAACCAAAATATAATCAGAGGTGTCCTTGACAGCTGTTAGAGTGTTATGACAGCTGAGAGAGATTTTTATTTGGCAGAGTTGACATCTTAGTTTACTCTCTAAATATAAAGTGAATTAAAATCTGTAGAAGTAAATTACAAAAATTCTCTATTGAGATTTTTTTGACAACTATGACACTTCTATTTGACAGATTTCGATGTATTTATAAATAGCTGACAGTTATGAATAAACTGAAAGAGAAAAAAGTGTGTATCAGCAAATTAAAAATGCTCTCCATTATTTGATATTTTTTTGACAGTAAAAAGAGATTTTTATTTGATGGACTTGATGTTGCTTTACACACAACTGCTATTTCTTTACACACAACTGTTTTAAATAATCCTATAAATCCCTACAAAAAAACATTGCATTTCATTCCGTTCACTCATTCATTCGTTCGCTCATGCAGTCAATTCACTAACTTACAAACTTATTCAGTGATTTACAAATTACAAAACTACTAACATTAAATTAAAAAAAAAACACACACACACACACAGCCCAACACACTATCACACACATACACATATACATAGTCATATAAAAAGAACATAAATTTAAATTCAGGCGCATGCGTAAAAGATAAATTTTATAAGACAACAAAACAAGGAAATTTATGATTAAGAGTAAAAACCATGTTCACACATTTATAAAATCAAAAAACAACAACAACAATAACAACAAGAGAAAAACTAAAGAAAAATGTAAAAGATATTTAAATTACAATTAATCCAAAAAAATATTATTATTTTGTAGTTTTACTACCGTTATATGATGATAAAACTGTTGGTGGAGTTCAAAACAATTAAAAAAGAAGTCATACTCTCTTTGACTTCCGTTTCCCCTTAAGTACAATGACTTTATACACACATCTGTAGTGTGTAACACACACGTATATTTTACTTTTAAGTATTAAAGACTAATTAAAATGACTTTCAGTTAGGGAGGTTTTTAATTTATATTCTAGAGTTAAATTTGGTAAAGATCATTTGCTGTTATGGAGTAGAATTATAATGGGAGAGTTATTTCTTTTATAAGCTGTCAAAGTGACAGCAGTCAGTAAAGAATGGAAAAAGAAAAACTTGTTAATATGAATTAAAATTAAATAAAAATCAATTGTTCCTTAATTTAAATTTAAATAATTATTTTGAATATAAAGGAAGAGATTTGTATTGGATTTTCTTTTTAGGGTGTTTCCAGGTGACACAAAGTCTGTCTCAAATTAAGACAATATCAGCCATCACTTTCAGGCTAAAACTCCTTAAAAAACATAACCAGTTACAAGAAAGTTTTCTCAAAACGAATCTTAACGAACAGTAAGTTCGTATATGCTTCCAGAAAATAGAAAACGAATGAAAATTGAAATTTTCTCGGTCTCAAGCTATGTAGAGTCCTGGAACTTGGATCTATAAATACCTAATCTAAACTGCATAATGGAGGATTTCTCCAAAACAGAAACCACAGAGAAAAAATTGTTATGGAGCTTTAGATTCGCGCTTCAATTGCACAATTCCCACGGGAATAAAACCATAAAGAAAGTTTCCTCTAAACGAACCCCAAACGAACTCCCAGGAAATTGAAAGCGATTGAGAATTGGAGCTTTCTTGGTCTTAAGCTAAGTATATTAATATACTTCTCCAACCTAAATTCCACAAATCGAACGGGTAATACAACGAGAAAGACTCTCAGATATCTTTGCCTTTAAATGTGCAGACAAATTACAAAATAATGCCAACGACTCAGCTTAAGAAGAAGGTGACAAATATTCGAACAAAAGGAAGCACTTGCTGAGATACAGCGAAAGAAATTCGCTAATTTGAATGTCGCAACTGAAATTCTGTGGATCACAAAAGAACAAGATTTCCTTTCACTTTTGCTAAGGATCTGAAGAAGTTAGAGTACTTTTAGGAATTAAAATGAACAAAGCGATCTGCCTTGCCAACGGTTCAGCTCAATAATGAAAAGTCAACAAGATAACAATGTTCACGAGAAAACGAATCGATTTGCTGCTTCTTCCACACAAAGGGAAAGGGAGGAGTTGAGGTTAATCTGCCAAGGAAAAGTAAGAATTTTCAGATGAGTTTACTGAGAGCATTGAAAGGCGAACTACTAACCATCTTGCAACGATTTCTTAGTCCACCAAAGAAAATCCATCAATAAGACAATTTTGATAAAGAAAAAGAGGAGTGAAGATCAAGTTATGTATCATGATTATGGATCTAATACTCAAGCATTATCAAGGAGTTTCACTATCTGGGATTTATCTGAACATCGACGGAAAATTTTAATATTTTAAGGAGAATATTCTCTCAGAAATGAATAGAAAAATCAAGACGTTACAAGAAATTGATCATAGAAAAGGGGGTGGAGTTTTATCATGATCAGAATACTTTCGATGATGCAAAACTAAAAGTAGAAAATCCTCTCAATCAAACGTCTTTGTAAGTGGAAAAAGGATAATAAAATTCACCTCGAATCAAAATTAATGCAAGACAAAACGAAATTGATCGTGTAGAAGTGGTTCACAAGGATTAAAATGATGAAAGTGTGGTTTTTGTATTCGTTATATCATAAGGATATAGATAATCTTGCTACGATAAAACTTTCTTTATTTGTATAAAATAATTGATTCCTCTTTTAATTCCTTCGCAATTTTTCAGGGAGCTTCATAAGACCATTTTTTCCAACCTGATGCTTTCATTTATCTAGACAACAACGTCAGCAAGATCTTAAACCCACGATCAAACAAAAGATGAGTCCACTAATGTATATCAACTCGAGGTTCTTTACTGACAAAAATCTGGACCTTGTGCAATCATAAATAGAATTTTGAAGACTCTGAAACAAGCGATTTTTATTCGGCTTTATATCGTGCACTTAAACCAATAAAGTGCAGTACATTTTTGTACACACTAAAGCCAGAGAGAAGAGAGTGAGGAGAAGAGATGCCAGATAGTTTTGTATTCTAATTAACAATTAAGACCTTTTGCAATTATCTTGACTTCATAACTGTATTTCTTAACATTTAATTAAATAAATTAAATGAAAAAAAAAATGAAACTAAATGTCATTAACTTTTTTTCTGCTGACATTTCCTTAATGTCAAATGAAAAAGTAATAATATTATGATTTTTAAATTAAAGAAAACGAACAGAAATGAATCATCATTCAACCATATAAAATTACAATATTCTTAAGAATTACATTTTGTTTTCTTCAAAAGACTTCATACGAAAGAAGAAAAACAAAACCGAAAATGTCATTTTAACATTAAATATAAAATAGTAATAGAGAAGGGAAATCGAAGGCCCCCGAAAAAGTCAAAAGTAAAAAAAAATCATTACTTTGTAAAATTTTGCTTTAGGAAAATTTGAAGGATTTTAAAAAGAATTGAAAATTTCTTTGATTCTTTAAATTTTGTATATTTCCCTTCTCTGGTTTTTATATATTCTATTTAACCGATTTTTTGTTGTTATTGTTTGTCTTTTAATATCATTGTATTTTGTCGTCTAATAAAACTGTAAATTGCTTTTCTGTCTTTTACTTCATTCATTTTATGTTCATACGTGTATGAATGTTTGAATATCTGTCAGTTTCTATGTCTTCTAGTGTAATGCACAGTGGGCCATAAGCGATTTTTTGGAAATAATTCTATAACTATTGATGGCAGGAAAAAATTTAAATGAGTTTTGGCTTGAATTGCAATAAAATATTTTATAACAAGAATATATATCTGAAATTTTCAGAACATGTGGACCTAATCGTTCTAAATTAAGGTGTAACAAAAAATTATTTAATTCTCAAAAAATTTCCTTTAATTCCCAAACATGTTAAGAAAAATATAATTTTATACTACTCTACTGTCATTGTGTTACAGATTTACTTCCAAAAATAATCCGATTCTGTCCCACTGTGTATCGTTTCATATCATTTCAACATTTCATTAAATCTTTTAACAGATTCTCCTCTTAATTTCGTTTCTTCTTTTTCTTTTTTTTTTTTTTTGCCTCAACTTTGAGGTCTTTTCTTTTAATAGTTTTGTTGTTGTTGTTGTTGTAATTTTGATCAGTTATAATGATGCTGCTGTTGTATAGCTTTTGTCATTCATTCCTCATAGTCATCATCAACATCATCATCCTTCTCATGTTCTCATCTTATTGCCATTTAAAGCAACAACAACAACAAAAACAATATGTTTTATTTGTCTTATAATGCCACTTATGGCATTTTTCCTATTATTGCAACATTTTGCAGCTAAACACAATTTAGTTTGAATAAAAAGATGAACAAAAAAAGAAAACAACAACTACAAAAAACACATTATTATGGCATGAGGTTATAAGAAGAAGAAGAAGAATAAGCAGATTGTTATAGTCTTTGCAACTAACTAAAACTCATGAAGTGGTTATAATAAGAACGCACCAAAAATTACAATAAACCACAATCTCAAAATAACAACAACAACAACAAAATGATTATAACAAAAACAACAAGTTTCTGAGTTGTCTTGAGTTGGCTTTTGCTATGAATGACGACTAAAATGTCTTTCTGGCTGATATATCTATCAGAGGCATGTTTGACTGTTTTGCCAGAACGAACAGTTAGTCAGTCAGTCAGCCAGTCAGTCAGTCATTCAGTCTGACAGTCAACAAAATATTATAAATGTCTAATGGAAAATTATTTGTTGTCTTGAAAATGTCTTGACATGTCTTTTGAACAAAAGTTGTAATAGTTCTCTCTGCAACATCTTTTTAAAGAGTTACAGTGAAAATGAAAATTTTACACACTTTAGTTAATTTTAATAATTTTTAAGTAAAATTTTTAAATTTCTTAATCATCTGGCAACTCTCTGTAATAAACTGAAAAACATTTGAGTGCTCCCGTCGAATTTTTTAACAGTAAGAGAAAAAGAATAAAATTTTAAAATTTTCAAAAGTACTAAGAATATTCTGAATAAGGCAAATGATCAATATCTTAAGCGCCTAAAAACTGGCTGCAATAAATCAGCTCTAAAGTCACGTTGCTATGCAAAAGCATAACAGTCAAAATCGATATTTATGAATGAGAAGAGAGTAATTTTATTTTGTTAAATAAACAAAAACAAAAATGCTCTCTTATTATTCTCCTAAGTTTCTTACATTAAGACATTTCGGAGATGCCACAATTATTGTAAAATAAATGAAAGTTGCCACATAACTATTATCATAAGAAGAGTTAACTCTTTGATTGCAATTAACATCATAATAATGTTATAAACTCTAGTCCCGACATAAGAATTATGAGAAAAAGAGAGAGAGCGAGAGAGAGAATCACTAGAAGAGATGCCATATCAATTAAAATTAAATCAAATAATGTTTTTCCTTCAAAAATCTTGTCACATTTTTAAAGAAATATGTCTCACTAAATTCAAAAAAAAAATTAACGATTATTTGTAAAAATTTTTGAAACTTAACGAAACTGAAAGAAAAAAGTTATTTTCAAAACTTGACGCAACCATATTCGTCGATTCAGAAAGGATTTCAAGGAATATTTTTATACATATGTTAAAATAGCGAAAAACTTATGAATTTTCAAGAAATTCTGTAATTTAACGAAGATTTTTCAAACTTAACGAAACTTTATTTTTTCAACTGAAATCATTTCAAGAAAATTCTTTTCAAACTTAAATAATATACTTATTGGCTAAAAGATTTTTAGAAAAATTTTTAATTTAACGAAGATTTAGAAAAATTAACGAAAGTCTAATTCTTAAACCAATAAGATTTGAAGAAGAATTATTTCATATTATATTAAAAAGTCAGTAAAGTATTGATTTTCACAGAAATTTTTTACCTAACAAAAATTTTAAAAACTTAACGAAACTTTTGTGATCAGGAAAAAATTCAAGAAAAATTCTTTCATATATCATTAAAACTCGTTATTAACTATTGTTTGACCATAAAAATTTTCACTTGATGAAGATTTTTAAAACTTAACGAAACTTTATTTTTTGAACCATTAAAATTTCAAGAAAAATTCTTTCTAGTTATACTTAAGTTATGAAATTATGACTTTGAAGGGAATTTCTGACTTAACGAAGTTTTTAAATTCAACGAAACTTTATTTTTTGAGCCAAAACGATTTCAAGAAAAACTGTTTCATATTTTATTAATACGTATAATTAAATATTGTTTACAAGGAAAATTTTCATTTAACAAAGTTTTAAAAAACTTAACGAAACTTTATTTTTTGATATAAAAGGATTTCAAGAAAATTTATTTCTCTTTCTATTAAAACTATTCACAAACTATAGATGTTTAGGGAATTTTAGAACTTAACGAAGCTCTATTTATCGAAACAAAAAAGTTTAAAGGAAAATTTATTAAATTTTTTTATTTAGACTCATAATTAATATTGTTTAAACAAAAATTTTAAAACTTAACGAAACTTTATTTTTATAATTTTGAAAAATTTCAAGTTTTGCTTGATTTTATTAATTTTTATGAAAATTTCCAACTTAACGAAGAGTTTTACAACTAAACGAAACTTGGAACAAAAAACATTTTGAGAAAAAAATTTCAATATTCTGCATTTTTTATTTTGCAATAGCTTTGAGACTAAACGAAGCTTTTTAAAACTTTAACATTTTTTTCTTCAAAACTAAGTTATGTTTTTCAATTAACAAATTTTACAGTTATTTTTATTTTAACATGATTTCTGAAATAAAAATTGACTTAATGGAGAAAAAATAAAAATAATTGTTTAACTTTTGTTTTTCACTGTAAAATATTATAACATTTATTGCAGTTATTGTCTATTATTTTTGAGGCATATTTTAAAACGAATACTAATACATAATTTATATGCAAGATATTGAAACCCAGCAAACATTTTTGAAATGAAAATAGGAGAACCTTAAAATTTATCTATTTTCCCTTCTCTATTCCAAAAATAAATCGTAAAAGAATTTGATCGTTATTGACCATACTTGAACAATAACTTTTAACCTTAAGATGTTTGCTGGGTTATTTTAAATGTAATTATTTTTTACTCTTTTTTCCAAAAATTATATTTTCGCTTTATTGACAAAAAATGATAGAAAAAATTGAGAACTGTCATTAAAAAAAATACATTACAAAACAATAAGAAGAACACTTGAAAGAAAAAACACACTACAAATAAACTATTAAGTCAGCTAAATTAAGAGATTAAAAAACAAAAGTTATCTCACAAAAGAGAACACAAAACAATAGAGAGAACTTTTCAAAAAAACTTAACACTGATAAAAGAAATAAAAGGATTCTTAAAAAAAGGATTTTTTATAAGAGAACTTGAAATAGAAAAAAGTATGAGAACTTTGTTCGGCTATACCGCATCATCAATACCCTCCAGCACAAATACGTGTGATGTAAATACGTTATGTTCGTACATAAACACTCACACATACACAAACGTATAGAATACAGAATATATAATGAATCATAAAATTAGTTATATTTCTGGCTATAACATTTATCTACTGAACCGATTTTGATAATTTTTGGAATGGTAATGAAGTACATATAACTTTATATTATGGCAAATTTTTGTTTTAATTCGTCGATTTTTAATTGACAATTTCTTCTAAAATCTTCGCTTGAACTTAGAAATTGCCTCAGATATCGATCTATATCGTTTAATATACTGAACCGATTTTGCTGTCCTTAAATTGGAAACTTCTCAGGACAATAACAAATACACAGGTCAAATTTAATGGAGTTCTGTCAATTATAGCGAATGTGAGCCAGCCAACAGCAGGCAGACAGACGGACTTAGTTAAATCGACGAAGATATTGATATACATTATGAGGTCTTAGATGATTCCTTCTTAGTGTTACACACGGAAAGCCATACCCTCTTCACCATACAAACGTAATTAAAAAAAGACATTTAAATACTTTAAAAAATTAATTAAACGCCTAAAAGCACACTACAAATAATGAAAGGGAGAGAGAGTTAAGTACTTTATGAAATAACCCTTCTCTCAAATACTCTACTAATAACAAACATTAAAGAAAAAGAGTTACCAGATTTTTATAAAAAAAAAAAAAATATATCGCTTTAAAAATAAAATTTCTTTGATTTTTATAAAATTTTATTAATTATTTGTTAAAGGTGTGACTTAATTAAATGACATCATGAAATGTATTTTCTTACTTTCTCTCATTTCTTTTCATGTATTTTCTTCATTAACACTGTTTTTCCCCTAATAAAATTCATTCATCTCGAAAGGGGAAAAGTCAACAAGAGCAAAAGCAAATAAAAATAAGAAAACGATGAACAAGAGAGAGAAAAAAGATTTTTCTTAAGAAAAAACTACAGAAAATTATGTCAAACGGAAGTTATTTAATTTAATTAGCACAATTAATTTTTATGCTTTTTTTACACTCAACTCATTCGTCATCTAAAAATAAAACAACAAAAACAATAACGAATGAATATTTTCAAAGTCGTTATGAGTTTAATGTTAATTAAGCGACGTTTACATAAATTAAGTAAATAAATACAATTAACTAAAATATAAGAACATTTCTAGAATAAGAGCAAAATGTAATTGACCAAAAAAAAAATTCTTATTTACAAACGTCATGTAAATTAATTAAGATGATGAGATCAGGAAGAAAATAAAATTTCTTACAAAAAGAGAAGAAATATCTCGAGTCCAGAGACTAGATAATGATCTAGTCTAGACACTATATGTAGATCTAAATCAGAGGCTAGTTTTTGATCTAGCCAAGACACTAGCTGATGATCTAGTCTAGGGACTAAACGATTATTTATTTCAGAGACGATCATCTAGTCTAGAGACTAGACGATCATCTCGTCCAGAGACTAGACGATCATCTTGTCCAGAGACTAGACGATCATCTTGTCCAGAGACTAGACGATCATCTAGTCCAGAGACTAGACGATCATCTAGTCTAGAGACTAGACGATCATCTAGTCCAGAGACTAGACGATCATCTAGTCCAGAGACTAGACGATCATCTAGTCTAGAGACTAGACGATCATCTAGTCTAGAGACTAGACGATCATCTAGTCTAGAGACTAGACGATCATCTAGTCTAGAGACTAGACGATCATCTAGTCCAGAGATTAGACGATCATCTAGTCCAGAGATTAGACGATCATCTAGTCCAGAGACTAGACGATCATCTAGTCCAGAGACTAGACGATCATCTAGTCTAGAGACTAGACGATCATCTAGTCTAGAGACTAGACGATCATCTAGTCCAGAGACTAGACGATCATCTAGTCCAGAGACTAGACGATCATCTAGTCCAGAGACTAGACGATCATCTAGTCCAGAGACTAGACGATCATCTAGTCCAGAGACTAGACGATCATCTAGTCCAGAGACTAGACGATCATCTAGTCCAGAGACTAGACGATCATCTAGTCTAGAGACTAGACGATCATCTAGTCTAGAGACTAGACGATCATCTAGTCTAGAGACTAGACGATCATCTAGTCCAGAGACTAGACGATCATCTAGTCCAGAGACTAGACGATCATCTAGTCCAGAGACTAGACGATCATCTAGTCCAGAGACTAGACGATCATCTAGTCCAGAGACTAGACGATCATCTAGTCCAGAGACTAGACGATCATCTAGTCCAGAGACTAGACGATCATCTAGTCCAGAGACTAGACGATCATCTAGTCCAGAGACTAGACGATCATCTAGTCCAGAGACTAGACGATCATATAGTCCAGAGACTAGACGATCATCTAGTCCAGAGACAAGACGATCATCTAGACCAGAGACTAGACGATCATCTAGTCCAGAGACTAGACGATCATCAAGTCCAGAGACTAGACGATCATCTAGTCCAGAGACTAGACGATCATCTAGTCCAGAGACTAGACGATCATCTAGTCCAGAGACTAGACGATCATCTAGTCCAGAGACTAGACGATCATCTAGTCCAGAGACTAGACGATCATCTAGTCCAGAGACTAGACGATCATCTAGTCCAGAGACTAGACGATCATCTAGTCCAGAGACTAGACGATCATCTAGTCCAGAGACTAGACGATCATCTAGTCCAGAGACTAGACGATCATCTAGTCCAGAGACTAGACGATCATCTAGTCCAGAGACTAGACGATCATCTAGTCCAGGGACTAGACTATAATCTGGTCCAGAGACTAGACGATCATCTAGTCCAGAGACTAGACGATCATCTAGTCCAGAGACTAGACGATCATCTAGTCCAGAGACTAGACGATCATCTAGTCCAGAGACTAGACGATCATCTAGTCCAGAGACTAGACGATCATCTAGTCCAGAGACTAGACGATCATCTAGTCCAGAGACTAGACGATCATCTAGTCCAGAGACTAGACGATCATCTAGTCCAGAGACTAGACGATCATCTAGTCCAGAGACTAGACGATCATCTAGTCCAGAGGCTAGACGATCATCTAGTCCAGAGACTAGATCTATTGCAAAGACTATGATCTACTTTAGATACCAGACTATGATCCAGTCTAGAGAATTGTTAATGACTAAATCTAGATTATAAATTATGGTCTAGTCAAGAGATTAGATGACTATCTTGAAACTAGATTATGATGTGTATCAAAATCTATTCCCTAATTTGACCAAGTCTAGAGAATAGTTTATAATCTAATCTAGAAACTAGAGGAGAATGCAATTTAAAGACTAAATTATTATCTGGCTCCCCCAAGGATTTCTTTGTTTTTGGGAATCTCTGCAAACTTTTTATAGATTTCTTTTTGTCTTTTTTTCCCATATCGAATAAAAATCCATCTGCTTGTTCTGTGCGCCACATAAATATTCATTTAAACCATAAAAAAGGAAATTAAAACAATTTCCTAATAAATAAAAAAATGGCAACATTTACAGCGGCAACAGCAGATGGCGCCTTATGTTGCACAAATAAAACACTCACGCATAAAAATCAGAATCATTAATTTTTGTAACCAGAAATTCAAAGTGTGCAAAATCATTACATTTTTTGAAACTCTCTTTCTGGTAATGAAACTGTTACACCTTAAATTTAAATAAAAGAGAGAGAGAGAGAGAGAAGAGAGGGAGAGAAGAAATAAAAATTTCCTTTTTTCGACTTTTTGCCATAAATTCTATTAATAATTTATAAATTTCTATAATTTACAAATTACAAATACAACTTAAGTCTGGGAAAAGTATCTTTAAGTTAGTATCTGTCTATCGATCTTTCATGTATCTGTGTATCTTTCTATCTGCATACATATGTTGTTTGTCTGTTAAAAACATAAATCATTAATTATATTTTATGTTGTTTTTTTTCTCTATTCTTAACATCTTTTCCTTCCTGGTGTTTGTAACCTTCCTTTCTTTCTTCCTCCTTTGCTTCTATGGAGGCTTTTCTTTTGTGGAGGGGATTTTGTGTTGAAAGAAATGAAATGTCCATGATGACTATGGAAATATTTCTACACATGTTTCTTTAGATCTCTTAGATTCATTTTGTATAAGTGTGTTAGTGTGTGTTTGTGTCTAACTGTTTTTGTTATTGTATTAGAATTGAATACCTGCAGTCAGGAATATTATTTGATTTATGATTGTAAAAATAGAATTTTATGTAAAGATTTTCTTTCGTTCTTTCATACTTTCTTGGCCTCTTTTCAATAAATCGAATCGAATGTTGTTTAAAATAAAACATGAAAAAAACTCCCTCCTCACTCTTATCTGTCTCTCTCTCTCTCACACTGTTTGTTAGTTGTGATTTTATTTACAACGACAACATGAATTTTTCATAGTTTGAAAATTGTTAGGAATTTGGCAATTAAAGTGTTTTTTGCAGGTTATGACAACAGATAATTATTGGAATGTGAAAGGAAAATAAATAAAAATTAAGAATAAAAAGAAAACAAAAACAATTAGAAGGATTCTGTTTTGCTATAATAAAATTTGGAAACAAATATTTTTGTTAAGAAGAAAGAAATAAGTTTTGTTAGTTCCCTTTAGTCTAGAGAGAATAGATTTTACCAAAGTATAGAGTCTGGTAAAAAGGTTAGACTTCATTATAACCTATCTTTAGGTTAGACTACAACCTACTCTATGGACTATAATATAATCTATATACTATAGACCATAATCTAGTATTTGAAGTAAATCATGTTTCTAGACAATCTATATAGTATATACAAGATCATAATCTATTCATTAGGCTACATCGGCATCTAGTTTTAGACTGTATCATAATTTAGTCCTTGGACTAGATTACAATCTAGTTTTTGGACTAGAGGATAAATTTGTCTATTAGTCTTTAGAAAAGATCTTTACGTAGTCTTAAGACAAGATCATATTCCAGACTTAAGAAAAAATCTATCTTTAGACAAGATCGCCACTAGACTAAATCATAATCTATTTTCTAGACTAGATCTTAATCTATTCTCAGACCAGTCTTTAGACAAGATCAAAAATCTTGTCTCTAGATTTGATAATAATCTAGTTTTTAGACGAGATCAAAATCTAGTCTTTAAACAAGATCATTGTCCAGTCTCTAGACAAGATCAAAATCTTGTCTCTAGACAAGATCAAAATCTTGTCTCTAGACAAGATCAAAATCTTGTCTCTAGACAAGATCAAAATCTTGTCTCTAGACAAGATCAAAATCTTGTCTCTAGACAAGATCAAAATCTTGTCTCTAGACAAGATCAAAATCTTGTCTCTAGACAAGATCAAAATCTTGTCTCTAGACAAGATCAAAATCTTGTCTCTAGACAAGATCAAAATCTTGTCTCTAGACAAGATCAAAATCTTGTCTCTAGACAAGATCAAAATCTTGTCTCTAGACAAGATCAAAATCTTGTCTCTAGACAGATCAAAATCTTGTCTCTAGACAAGATCAAAATCTTGTCTCTAGACAAGATCAAAATCTTGTCTCTAGACAAGATCAAAATCTTGTCTCTAGACAAGATCAAATTTAAAATCAATTGTCTCTAGACAAGATCAAAATCTTGTCTCTAGACAAGATCAAAATCTTGTCTCTAGACAAGATCAAAATCTTGTCTCTAGACAAGATCAAAATCTTGTCTCTAGACAAGATCAAAATCTTGTCTCTAGACAAGATCAAAATCTTGTCTCTAGACAAGATCAAAATCTTGTCTCTAGACAAGATCAAAATCTTGTCTCTAGACAAGATCAAAATCTTGTCTCTAGACAAGATCAAAATCTTGTCTCTAGACAAGATCAAAATCTTGTCTCTAGACAAGATCAAAATCTTGTCTCTAGACAAGATCAAAATCTTGTCTCTAGACAAGATCAAAATCTTGTCTCTAGACAAGATCAAAATCTTGTCTCTAGACAAGATCAAAATCTTGTATCTAGACAAGATCAAAATCTTGTCTCTAGACAAGATCAAAATCTTGTCTCTAGACAAGATCAATATCTAGTCTCTAGACTAGATCAAAATCTTGTCTCTAGACAAGATCAAAATCTTGTCTCTAGACAAGATCAAAATCTTGTCTCTAGACAAGATCAAAATCTTGTCTCTAGACAAGATCAAAATCTTGTCTCTAGACAAGATCAAAATTTTGTCTTTAGACAAGATCAAAATCTAGTCTCTAGACAAGATCAAAATCTAGTCTCTAGACAAGATCAAAATCTAGTCTCTAGACAAGATCAAAATCTAGTCTCTAGACAAGATCAAAATCTAGTCTCTAGACAAGATCAAAATCTAGTATCTAGACAAGATCAAAATCTAGTCTCTAGACAAGATCAAAATCTAGTCTCTAGACAAGATCAAAATCTAGTCTCTAGACAAGATCAAAATCTAGTCTCTAGACAAGATCAAAATCTAGTCTCTAGACAAGATTAAAATCTAGTCTCTAGACAAGATCAAAATTTAGTCTCTAAACAAAATCATAATCCAGTCTCAAGAGAAGATCAAAATCTAGTCTATAGATCATAATTTAGTCTCTTGACTAGATCATTAACTTGCCTCTAGAATTCATCATAATCTAAATTCTAGTCTAGATCATATTCTCAACACTAGAATAGATCATAATGTAGTCTCTAGACTTGATCATAAGCTAAATTCTAGACTAGATTGTGATCTGATCTCAAGTCGAGTTTGAAATAATCTATATAAAATTGTACTTTAGAATATCAAGAATCCATTTTTTCTACAGGACTTGAATAATGTCTAAGCTGTTTAGACTAGAATAAAGTCATGGTTCTTTAGACTAGACTAAAATAAAGTCTAGTCTCTCTCTCTAGACTAGTTTGGTTTCTTAAGATCACATTGGAATAAATTCTAGTCTCTTTAGACTAAATTAGAATTAAGTCTAATCTCTTGAGACTAGACTATAAAAAATCTTTTAGACTAGAATAAGTTTTATTTTCTTTAAACTAGACTAGAATAAGGTTTAGTCTCTTTAGACTAGTTTACAATAAAGTGTAGTCGCTCTGGACAAGGCTTGAATAAAGTATTTTCTTTTATAATTAAATTGGGTTGTAGTCTAGCACCTTTCGACTAGATTGCAATCAAGAATAGTCTTTTTAGTCCAGTTTTAAATAAAGTTTAAGACTCCCTGCTTTAAGTCTATTATTAACCACTATAAATTTTTATAGTTTCCGACATGTGAGCTAACAAATTAACAAACTAAAGCGTAGCAAATTCATTCCAACCAACAGTCTTGTTGACAGTCGGTTTTCCTTCTTCTTCTCTTAATTCCTCTTAACGATTGGCAAAAAAAGTTCATAAAAGGCGTGGAGAGAAGCCATCATTAAGCATTTAAAGTTTTAGGGTTCGGTTAAGATTTCAAAACTAATAAATTTATGATGACTGTTATTGTTATTGTTGTTGTAAGACTTCCTATAAAAAATAAAAAAAAAAAAACAATACCAATCAAATAATCTCCCACTCCCCCTGGATAGAAGAAAAGAAGACGTGTTTATATTTTAAATAATAAAAAAAGAGTGGCCAGATGTTTTGGAAAAGGAGATAAGTGAAAAAAATTCCCTAAATTAATTTATCAAATGATTCTTTTCTCATAATTAAACCAAAAAATTAATTCTAATTATTGTTAAAAAATCTTTTCCTTTTCTAGGAATTAATACAGAAAGCTGGTATCCCTATTTTCATGTAAAGTTACCATATGAATTTAAAAACTTCAAGTGTATCAATTTCTTATTTTTCAACATAAAAATTAAATTGAAAGAAAAAAGTGGTTGCAGTTTGATTATTTATTATTTATTTAATACATGTATGATCACGTTTTATAGCTGATTTGTTAGAAAAATACCACAATGAAAGAAATAGCAAAGAAATAGAAAGAGAAAAACATACGAAAAAGGTATTAATTCAATATGACAAATAACCATTATTATGGGAAACGGGAAAGAGGGAATTTATTTTTCCAAGATTTGAAAACTGAAACCTTTTTGATTGTGTTAAAGAAATTACGATTGTGTGATTTGGAATGTTATTGAATTTATAATAACAACAACAACAAAATCATGGAAAATTTAAAAAAAAATACACAGAGAAAAAATGGATTTTAAAATGAAATTGTAAAGAATTTACAACTTTATTCGGGGTTGATGAAGGTGTAATAGTTTTCATAAGATCTTGTTTAAAAAAACTATATTGTGATCTTGCCAAAATATACTAGATTGTGATCGTGTTAAAATAGAATAGATGCTGATCTATCAAAAAAGACTCAAGTGGCCAAAATAGAGTCTAGATTGTGATCTATCTAAAATTGATTAGTTTCTGATCCATCAAAATGGAATAGATTGTAATCTGTGATGTAGTCGAAATAGACTAAATTTTGATCTAGTCAAAATAGACTAGATTTTGATCTAGTCAAAATAGACTAGATTTTGATCTAGTCGAAATAGACTAGATTTTGATCTAGTCGAAATAGACTAGATTTTGATCTAGTCGAAATAGACTAGATTTTGATCTAGTCGAAATAGACTAGATTTTGATCTAGTCGAAATAGACTAGATTTTGATCTAGTCGAAATAGACTAGATTTTGATCTAGTCGAAATAGACTAGATTTTGATCTAGTCAAAGTAGACTAGATTGAAAAGTAGTTTAAATAGACTTATCTAGTCAAAAAACTGTAATCTAATCATAAACTATATTGGGATCTCGTTAAAATAGATTGGATTGTGCAATTGTTAAAATAAACTAGATCTAAGCAAAATAGACTAGATTGTGATTTAGTCGAAAAGGACTAGACTAGATTATAATCTTGTGAAAGTAGACTTGATTGTAATGTATTAAAAATAAACAGTATTGTGATCTTATCATAAAATATTAGATTTTGATCTAATCTAAATAGACTGTGATCCTTTCTAAATAGAATAGATTGTCATCTAGTCAAAATAAAAAAGTTTGTGTCAAGACTGTTCCAAATAAAATAAGATCATGTCAAAATAAAGAAGATTCTGAAATAAAATAGATTGTGATCTAGTCAAAATTAATTAGATCGTCATCCAGTGAAAATAAACAAGATTATAATCTAATCAAAATTAACTGTGATCTTGTCTAAATAGAATAGATTGTGATCTTGTCAAAATTAACAAGGTTCTCATCTTGTCAAAATATACAGAATTGTGATCTTATTAATAAAAGATTTGACTTTGATCTAACATAAATTGACCGGATTGTGAGATCTACTCTAGTTAAATAACATTGTAATGTAGAGAAATTATATTAGATTGTGATCTAGTCGAAATTAACTAGATCGTCATCCAGTGAAAATATACAAGATTGTAATCTAATCAAAATAGACTAAATTGTGATCTTGTCTAAATAAAATAGATTGTAATTTAGTCAAAATGAACAATATTGTGATCTAATCAAAATGGAATAAAATGTGATCTTGTCTAAATAGACTGGAATGTGATCTAGTTTAAGAAGTCTAGACTAAAATGTGATATAGTAAAGATAGACTACACAATTGTTTCTAGATAGAGTAGACTGTAATCTAATCAAAATACACTAGATTGTGATCATGTCTAAATAGGCTAGAATATGGATCTAGTCAAGATAGACTAGATTATGATCATGTCTAAAAAGTTATAGGTTGTGATCTTGTTTAGATCACTCGACTAGATTACAAAACAAATTTAAGATC
Source organism: Cochliomyia hominivorax (assembly GCA_004302925.2). NCBI lineage: Eukaryota > Metazoa > Arthropoda > Insecta > Diptera > Calliphoridae > Cochliomyia > Cochliomyia hominivorax. The sequence continues at coordinate 72,152,697 of PYHX02000467.1, forward strand.
TTCTTCGAATTAACTTGATCATAATCTTCCCCATATAGATTAGATCATAAAATTTAGTCTTTTCATTAAAAGATACTTTTCTTTCATAACCTAAAATAATTTTATCAATTTTTTTATTTGATTCTAATAATTTTTTATTATTTTCTTTTAGATTTTTCTTTACCAACATTTTTATTTTTATTATTATTTTGTTTTGTTTTCTTTATTTAATGTGTGTCTTTCATGACAATTCATCAAATCCATGTTTTTCGCTTCCCTTTTTCAATCAATAAGAGAAAGATACAAAAAAAAGATACAAATAAAATAAAATGAACCCCAAATCAAAATAAATGAAATAAAAATAAAACTTTTATTATTATTTTTTTGTTTTTCAAGCTTCAAGCAACAATTTAGATTTATTTCTTTATAGATTTTGTTGTTATTTTCATTAATTTTTTGTTGTTGTTATTTTTTTATTACAAAAAAAATGTACAAAAATTAAATTTTATTGTTTATTCGTTTCGATTCGATATAAAATAAATTCTCTAAAACATTTTGCTTTTCAAATTCAGTTAAATAATTTAGCAAACATACAATTCAATTGCTGTTCCCCTCTTCCCCCTCTGTCCCTTTTTTTGTGGGTCTGAAATAAATATTTGTTTAGATTTTTGGATAAAAATATATGAATTTTTTTTGTATCTTAAAGTTTGATGTTATTGAAATGTATCTTTTTGTTTTATTTAGAAAATTGATTGTTTAAATAATAAAATTTTTAAAAGATTGACAGCATCTGTTTAGAAGATTTTAGAATAAAAAGATTTTTAGCGGAAAATTATTATAAAATTAAGAAAAATTCTATAATGAATCATTTTCCTTAAAAAATTTCTTTTTTACATTTTTAATTAAAAAAAAAATATTTAATAATAAAAAATATAGAAAAATCTTTATCTAAACTAGATAACGATTTAGTTTAGATACTTTTTATTAAAAAAATTATTTTTAAATTAAATTTACATTAAGAATTTAAATCTCTTCAGAATTCTGTTAACTTTAACAGTAATTTTGTTATTATAACATTCGCAACTGTTAAATCTAATTTATGACTTTTCATTTCCCCCCAAAAAAACCCATAAAGTATGTCAATTATCCCTTTAAAGATCCTTAATTAACCTTTAAAATCTATTAGTGTCAAAAACAAAAACCTGATTAAAATATACAAAACATTTCCCCACAATAGAGTATAAATGGAAGAGAGAGGGAGAGAGAGGGAGGGAGAAAACTATAACAAATAAATTACTTGTATCTCAAATACACTAAATAATACAGTTATTTTCCTTAAGTAATTATGAACGAGTACAGGAGTATGAGTTATTAAGGCATAAGAGCTTTTGAACTTTTAATGAGCCATAAACTTAAACACACACACACATATATATACATACATACTCATTTATAGGAAAATAGAAATTAAATTCAACATTCTAAAAGTAAAATTTACAGTTACAGAAAAGAGAAAACAAAATTTTGGGAGTAAAAAAAATTAAACTTTAAAATTCCTTAAATTAGACACGCGTTAAATATAAATATTTAGATTTCTTAAAGTGATAATAAATGTATATGTGAATGTGTGTGTGTGTGTATCGGTAAAATTGTTTATGTTTAAGGAAACAAAAAACAAAAAAAAGAGTTCAAAATTATTTTTGGTCCCCAAAAAAATATTATTAAGAGAGGAAGAAGTATAATTTATTTAATGAATAATAAAAATGTTATAATAAATTTTAATAGTGTGTTTGTGTGTGTGAAGACTAATAGATTTAACAGATACACAGCAGTTCCAAAACTGTTTTTTTAATAATTCTGTAACTGTTGGGAAATTGCAAGTTTATGAAAAGTTCTAAAGACGCAATATGTTTTATAGAATCTTGTCTAAATAAACTTAACTGTAATCTGGTCATAATAGACCTGATTTTGATTTAGACAAAATAGACTATATTGTTATCAATTCAGAGAAGTCTTAATTGATATCTTGATTAAATAGACTTGATTGCGATCTAGTGATCTAGACTAATCAAAAAGGACTAGATTTTGATCGTGTGAAAATTTACTAGATTGTGAACTAGTCAAAATAGACTAAATTGCTATCACTTCAGAAAAGTCTTGATTGATATGATTTTGATTGACTAATCAAAAAGGACTAGATTTTGATCGTGTTAAAATTAAAATAGATTATATTGTTATTAATTCAGAATAGACTTCATTGTGATCTACTAAAAATAGACAAAATTGCTATCTTGTCTAAATAGACTTGATTATTATCTAGTCTAAATTGACTTGATTGCGATCTAGTCAAAATAGACCAAAATGTGATCTAGTCTAAATAGACTAAATTGCTATCACTTCAGAAAAGTCTTGATTGATATCTTGATTAAATAGACTTGATTGTGATCTAGTGATCTAGACTAATCAAAAAGGTTTAGATTTTGATCGTGTTAAAATTAAAATAGATTATATTGTTATTAATTCAAAATAGACTTCATTGTGATCTACTAATAATAGACTAAATTGCTATCTTGTCTAAATTGACTTGATTACGATCTAGTCAAAAGAGACCAAATGTGATCTAGTCAAAATAGACTAAATTTCTATCACTTCAGAAAAGTCTTGATTGACTTGATTGTGATCTACTAAAAATAGACTAAATTGCTATCATGTCTAAATAGCCTGATCTAGTGATCTCGTCAAATGAACTATATTATGATCTAGTCAAAATAAACTAAATTGTGATCGTGTTAAAATAGACTTAATTGTGATCTAATCAAAATAGACTAAATTCTGATATAAACCAAATTGATAAGATTATGATCTAGACAAAATGGGCTAGAGTATGTTCACGTTTAAATGTATGATTTTATTAACTGTAATGATATTTCTTGGGTGTTAACCTCAACTTAAAAATGGTTTCAGCGATTAGATGATTAAAAAAAGTTAATTTATTTTTAATTAAACATTTTTAAGTGGGACTTTTGGTGAAACCGAAAAAATCACCAAATACAGATTAATATAACTTTCCGGCGGTTTCATATATTTAAATGATTATTTCAAAAATATTATTTACAATTTTATAGGGAATCCGGCAATAAAAAAACTAAAAGAGTCGGGGTTAAAGATGGATTAAAATTTATTTTTCTTTGGTTAATAACTTTGAGTCTAAAAGGGATAATAAATTATAAGTTATAATAAGTGTAATTTTTGCAGAGATTAACAAGAAGTAGCTGGAAGCACAATTTCCTTTGTCTCTTATTAAAAATGAAATTTTGGAGATTTCATTTTTAATGATACCCGATGTGACCGTCTATGCCCCTGCACCTTTAAAAGGTTCAAAAATTTCAAAAATATAATAAATATTTTTAATTTAATAATAAAAACCCATTTTTGAACTCTTTTGAATCAACTAGTAAAGACCTCTACTGTATCCTGTAAAATTTCATTAATAAATCTCTAAAGATTTAAAAGTTATAAAATTATAAAAAAACGATTTGGCATCACTGTGTGGCAAAGAGCAGGAGAAGGAAAATTAAAAATTCAAATCTTGACACTTATAAATTAAAAATTCAATAAATTTTAAATTTAAATTATCTAAAAATATTTTAAAGTTTTTATTTTAAAAAATAAAATGAAATTTTCAAAGAAAAATAATAAAAATATAAGGAAAAATCGAATGAAATTTTTGGAAAATATTTCAATTATTTTGAAAAAAAATTGTAATAAAATAAAATTATTTTCTAAAATTTTAAAGGAAAACTACATTATTCCCCCTCCCTGCTCTCCTAATAATACAACATCTTTATATAGATTTAAATGAGACTCATTAAAACATAGACACGCTTATGCTATAATAACATTATCTAGATCTCGAAACTATAAAAATGCAGGAGGAACTAAATGCTTCACACAAAAACAACAGCCGGGGAAAATCTAATAAATATTTTTTCCCAAAAAAAGAACCAAAAAAAGAAAAAAACTCACAAGTAAAATTATTTTCCAAATTGACATTTGTTGTTTTAAATGGAATCATCATTAATACACCCTCCACCATTTTTTTTTTTTTTCATTTTCTCCAGTCATCTCATCTTCCTCCCTCCTCTCTCTCTCTCATATTATTTTACATTATTTCTAAAAATAATTTAACAGGAGTTTTTAAAAATAGAAAGAAAAAAAAAACAATAAATTAAATTATTAGAAAAATTTATTTTAAACAACCAGCAGTTTGGACAGATTTAAAGAAATTTTTATTTTAAAAGAGAAAAATGACATTTACACTCTTAATGAGCTAAACAACAACAAAAACACTGTTATTTTCTAGTTTTTCTTCCTTTCAATACCGTTACACAGTGGTTCCAAAATGTTTTTTTTTAAATTATAAAAATTTGGATTTAATCAATATTTTTTAACGAAATTTCAGATGGACTTGCTTAAGCTGTTTTCAAAATGAGTACCCGTGAAAATGGGAGGTTATATCCAAAGTGTAGGAGAAATTGGTTCTACCCCCGGCCTCAAGAGGAGCTCTTCCAAAACACTCCAAAAATACCTCAGATATTATCAAGCAGTTTTCTAGCGTCCCGTTCCTAAGTCTCAGTTAATTTTTGAAGGGTTTTAAAAAAAATCTTATATAAGTATTTGTTATCCTTGAAAAGGTTATAACTTCAAAAATATTATTATAGACATAAAAAAGTACTTGAGGTATATATCTTTAATAAATTTGTTAAAAATTCAAAAACAACTAAAATAAGTGAATTCTTTCAAAAAAGAAATTGTAATATTTGACATTAAATAAATTCTATAAGTATGAAAAATGTTTCTATGAAATTTGAATATAATATGGACAAAATTGTCCTTAATGTGGGACTATAAAAATATTCCCACTTTTTTATTTCCAAATATCCAAAATTCCCAGGCGGTGAAAATTTGTTTAAAAAATTCAGCTTTTTTCAATAAATTGTTCACTCTGCCCCTAAAAGAGTTTTATCCCATTACAGATTTCTTGAGTGGGTAACTAGTAAATGTAAGTATATAATCATAATAGTTTTTTGTCCTTTGATCCTAGATTTAATATATATTTTTTGCTTCTCAAAAAAACTAAAGAAAAATATTTACAAATTAAAGAAATTTCGATAGATCTGAAGAAAGTGTGTCCCCTTATGTTCTCTGATTTGCTTTATAAACCGAAACCGATTAACCGTTTTTTTTTTTTGTATTTCATAAAATCGACCGGTTTCGAATTATTCGCCGGTCGGTATTAAAAAATTAACGAAATTTTGATAGATCTGAAGAAACTTTTTCCCCTTATGGATTTGCTTTATATAAGTGTATTCAAAAAACCGAAACCGGTTAACCAGTTTTTTGCATTTCATAAAATCGACCGGTTTCGAATAATTTCTATTTTCGAATTATTCGTCGGTATTTAAAAATTAACGAAATTTTGATAGATCTGAAGAAACTTTTTCCCCTTATGGATTTGCTTTATATAAGTGTATTCAAAAAACCGAAACCGGTTAACCAGTTTTTTGCATTTCATAAAATCGACCGGTTTCGAATAATTTCTATTTTCGAATTATTCGTCGGTATTTAAAAATTAACGAAATTTTGATAGATCTGAAGAAACTTTTTCCCCTTATGGATTTGCTTAATATTAGTGTATTCAAAAACCGAAACCGGAAACCGATTAACCGGTTGTTTTGCATTTCATAAAACCAATTGGTGTCGAATAATTTCTATTTTCGAATTATTCGCAATGACAGCTTTTTTCAGTCGGTTAACCGGTTTTTAATGGAATTCACTTTTAAACTTTTCACTATTTTATTCAGCTTTAATTTTGTATATTCCGCCATGACTGAGTAAATGTATAACATTTTTCATTCTGTGTGTTACATTCCTAGACATCATATTCTGAATTGATTTTGTCATGTCCATCTGTTTTCGACATAATCACGTCAATAAAAATATTTATAAAAGATTCTGCAAGTTTTTTTGGGTTCAGTAATATATATATTTTAGTTAAGGAGATATAGATCTATAATTAAGACATGTTCAGAAATTAAAGCTTAAAATTCTGGATTTAAATAACATCATGGTATCTCGACACATTAAAAACACGATACCGAAAAACACTTACAAAAAAACTTTTAAATTCCACTCATTTGGGGCATTATAAAATGAAAGGATTATATAGTTGCAAATGGTTACTTAGATAAGGAACCATTAATTTTGCTTCATTTCATATTAAAAAATATTGCACGATATGTGCTTTTATTGGTCAAACTCTAGATTTCTATTAAATATTATTTTTTTCTTTCATTTTTAATAATCAAACATAAACCCGGTTAAACGATTTTATAATATAAAACCGGTTGTTTTGAAAATCCTATTTTTCAAATAACTCGAAAACCGGTTTTCTGAAAATGTCATCTTCTTTTGAATACTCTACTTTATATTATATTCTTTCAGAATTGAGAAAAAATTTTATAGTCCGAAATATTTGAATGTTAAGTAAAAAAGTGTTACCACCTTTCAAAATAATATAAATTTCTCTTGATTCCACATAACCATATGATTCTTCATTAAAAATTTATTTAGAATTTTGTAAAGAATTTTTTGTTCGACCTGAATAGGGCCCACAAAGTTCAAAAAAACAAAAATAAACCTGTCCAAAAAGGGTTAAAATTTGACTTTGGTCTAAATATCTCCTTAACATGTAACCGTATTTTTTATATGGACTTTATATATGTAAAACATTTTTTAAATGAAATCATTAATAAAATTATGGCGATTTTTTTTTAAATCATCATACCCCAGGAGAAAAACTTTGGAGATCCACTTTCCAGCCTCTGGACCCACTTGAAACATGCCCTTTCCCAAATCAAATTGTAAATATCTCAAGAATATCCTTGTGAAATTTCGTGAAAATATATTAATTAATACCAAAATTACAGAATTATTTCCAAAAAAAGCGTTATAGGACCGTTCCTTAGTAATAGAAATAATTCAAGGAATAATTAATAGAAAAAGCGGAAACAAGTTTAATATTCTCAAAAAGACAAGAGAGATTTTTTCTTCCATCATATAACTGTTTTCTACTGTATTATCCACAACACCCTGCTAAGCAAAGAGCAGGAGAGAGATGGAATCCAAGAGAGTACTATGGAATAGATAATATTTTGAAATAATCACATCCTGTTTTTTTCTTCTTCTTTAAACTTATTTTAGATTCTTTTTAAAGAAATTGTCATTATTTTTTTCTATAAAAAATGACTTCCTTTTTTCTTCCAATTCGCTTTAACATGTGTTCGTGTATTTGTGCTCTTATTATTGTCACCTTCTATTATTTATCTTTGATTTTTCTCATGTTTATTTATAAATTTCTTTTTTTTTTTTTGTTTTATTTTCTCTTTTTATTCATCTTTACGTTTTCTAATGAAATGAAAAGAAGAATAATTTTATTATTGTTTATTTCTGTCATCGATTGTTTAATTTATGTTGCATTCCTTTCATTCACAAAGGCGACATTAATGACCAGTGAATTTGACAGTTTGAATGTATGACAGACCGAAGACTTTTCAAAAAAATGTTTAACGATCTTCTTTGAAGATCAAGAATATCAAATTTCAGAGTATGAAAAAACTCGGAAAAAATAACTTTATTTTCAAATGATCTTTTTTTTACTCCTCTTTTAGGAGATTTAAAAATAAAACTCTTTTTTTCGATTAAAATTTTTAACCTTTATTTGCTCTGTGCAAAATTAATTTATTCTTCTTTTAGCAAAAAAAGATGTTTATTTTTTTTACTCCTTAAAATTGCGAAATTGCAGCTTAATAAAAATACAAACATTTTTCACTTTTCACATACGAATTCAAAACAATTTGTGCGAAGTATTCATTACAAAATTCTTTTTCGAATTTTGCTCTTTTTTGATTTTTTCTCTTTTCCATTTTTATATTTTTTAGGGCGTTAAAATAAATAAGACTCTTTTTTAAAAATGAAAATTAAGCTCTTTGCAAGATCCGATAGTTTGAAGATTTAAAAAAAGAATCAAAAAACCTAATTTTATTTCAATACAAAATTTAAAAAATTTTCTGTGATTTGTCTTTAAGAGAGCAATGGAAAAGGAACTTCCGGAAAGATCTGGAGTTTACTATTTTTATTAATTTCATTAAGATCAGGAACAGAGTTACTGCAAATAGTAATTTTGAACTCTTTGAAAAGTTTACAAATTTTTTTATGATTTTTCTTAATTTAATATTAAAGTCAGTTTTTCCAGTTTCTTCTATAATTTTTGTTAATAACAAATTTATATTCATTTATTCATTCATTCATAATTTTTGCCATTTTATATTTCAAGCAAATTGGCAACAATTGAAAAAAATATATCATGTGATAACACGCAATATTGCATTTTTCCTAATAATTTCATGTAGTTTTTATTGTATTTATTTGTAAATATTGTGTAAAGGTTTTTTTTTTAATTGAGTTAATTAAATATTAACTAGAGAAAATACTAAAGAGGCCCATAAAGAATCCGACAAAACCTCTATAGCAAACTCAATTAGCAGCCTCAAGAAAAAAATCTTTGAATCGGTTAATAGTTCTCTTTTATTGACTCATTATTGATTATTTAAAATAGCGATCCCCGGAAGACTATAGCAAATGATCTGGTCAAGTTTCATTACATTTAAATTAATCGTTTACGCCTGAGAGCTAAAAACATGTAAATGATCATGAATCAGTTTCGAATATTAAAAATAATTATGATTTTAAATGGTGATCTTCGGTGAACAACAGCTTGCGATCTGACTCTAGCAAAAAGTTGCTTTGAAACTCACTATTGATTACTTAAAATAGCGATCCTCGTAAGACTATAGAAAATGATCTGATCAAGTTTCATTATATTTAAATTAATCTCTCGGAGGTGAACGAAATCGATCTATACGTTTTTTAGTGAATAATTATTGATAATTTTTACATACCGATCTTTAGAGGGTTATAACAAACGATCTAGGCAAATTTGATAACATTTTGATTAATCGTTTACACCTGAGAGCTAAAAACATGTAAATGATCATGAATCAGTTTTGAAGATTTGAAATAATTATGATTTTAAATGTCGATCTTCGGAGGACAACAGCATGCGATTTAAACATTTAGTTTAACATTTAGATTTAACTCTCCTACGCGAGAGTTATAAAAATATATATTAGATTCCTTTAGAAATCGATTAGAAGAACTTTTTCACTGATACACTGTTGGTGCAAACGATCTGATCAAATTTGAATTAATCACTTGGAGGTAAATGTGAAAGTTTTCTGAACGAAAATGACTGTGGTCTTGTTTCAGAAATCGGTCTATAAGTTTTTTTGCTATTGAACTGAATAACGATCTTTGGAGGATCTAATTAAATTTAATTACATTTTGATAAATCATTTGAAGGTGAGAGTTATAGACATTTTAATGAATCAATGTTGCCTTACAGATTATAGTGTTCTTCGGGGGTTAATAACAAATGATCTGGTTAAATCTGCTTTAAATAAAAATGAAGCTTTTCGTGTTCTAGAAATCGAAAATTCTTTTTCTATTGATTCGTGAACGATTATTTTTAAAAACGATCTTCAGAAAACATGTGATAATTATTTGTATGCATTTAAATTACTCAGGGCTGCTATTATGTTTCAGAAATGAGGAGGCTTCTTGGGAGGATTAAAATAAACGAATTAAATTTGATCTAGTTTGGATTTTTCACATGGACGCCAGAGTTATAGGTATATTGACGTACATGACAGATGTGGTAATTCAAAAGTTGGTCTATATCTTCTTTTGCTATTGACTGATTTTTCTGATTTCGAACGGCGATCTTGGGAGGACGTTGACAATTAAATAGGGCAAATTTGACAATTTCTTTAGGATTTGCCTTTATCCTTGTTATGTATCTCCCATATAATTTTCTAAACTCTTCATAAGAAGACACTTGATTTCTATATGGCGTCGCAATGTATGTCGCCTATTCAAATGAATACCGATGTTAACACCATTAAGATGAAACTGGTGGACAGTTTCCTCTTCTAAGAGCGAAGGTGACGGTGCTTACCTTTCAGCTCATTTATCTTTATTATCCAATTCTTCAACCATATTTCCAAATGTCTCAAATAAATGTCCAGGGTATGAGAAGCCAAGAAGCAATAGGGTAAGTCAGACGTGTATATCAAGTAAAGAGTGGGTCCTAGAACACTTAAAGGAATCAGCCTTTATACAAAATTTCCCAGTTATAAACTCGTTATATTTTACCAGAAATGCCAACAACAATTCAAATAGAATTCTAACAATTTGTGAGCACATGGTGGTAATTCTGTATACTGGACCGTTATGCCATACTTTATCAAACGCCCGATATCTGAAATTATTGCCATACAATACTGTTTTGATTCGAAAGATTTTCTAATCTGTTCAGTTAAACGATTTACCTGTTCAATAGTTCCGTGTTTTTCCCAGAAATTTAATTAATATTTAATGATGAATATAAACGTAAGATTGCTGATCATGTAGATAGAAGAATATATAGAGTACGGAACATTGTTCTAAATTTTATTTGTATCTAAATAATGCTCAACTAAATTTAACTGTCATGATGGTGTAGGGTACCGAAATAACTGAAGTAGTAATGTTGATAAATGTATTAAAATGATAAAAAGTCTTGAATTAATTTATTTACATTTTATATTTTCAAAATATTCCTTGATCGTGAATGAATATTGTTACCTTGGAAAAATCATTGGACTTAGATAACAAAAAATTTAAAGACACTTACCTAAAAAGAGAAAAAGAAAAACATATTTTATATTAAAAATAAAATTATTAATATAATTATAATTATAATTATTATTATTATTATTATTATTATTATTTTATTATTATTATTATTATTATTATTATTATTATTATTATTATTTATTATTATTAAAAATATTTATTAAAAAATGTGAAACTTAACTAAACTTAAATTAATGGAAAGATTATCTCAAACATTAAACAGAATAATTCCAGTGTCCAGTGTCTTCGGTAGTAATAAAGCTATAAAAGGTTTCGATAGGACCAGAGGGAGATTCTTAACACACGTATTTCATTAAAACGTTTAATCCACGTATTATTGGGTCCTTCTAACTAAGTTACCTGTCTAAAACAAGTCCGTTATTCTGTTTGGTGTCAAAAAAAATTAGTGATCAGAAAAAAGTGCGTACTAAAATTCTTAAAAACTTAGTCCTACAAAAAGTTTTCCAATCATTCCAAGTTTTGCTGTCAAACTGTTTCCAATGTTACTGAAACTGTGACCGCTGATAGAAAGCCGGGTAAAGGTAGAAGAAATATCCCACATGATGAAAAGAAAGCATTTTTAAAGGATCTACCCAACACAACCGTTAGCTCAATGATCGAACTATTTGGTACGACAAGTTGTTGCAGATTTAAAAACATTCGGGGCTCAAAAAGTTCCTCACAGGAACAACTCTGTAAAAAATGAAGCACGAAAATTGAAGTCAAGTTTTCTGGCAGATTTTACGTAAATTCCTGGTAAAAATTTTTCAGTTACTGATGCTCGAGGGAATGTTGAGTGAAAGTTTAGAACAGAAAAGCAGTCCAAATTTTCCAAAAAGTTCTAGGTCCCAAGAAGCCAATCATTTACTACAACGGGCTATAAATACCGATGTTAACCAAAAATAGCTGCTTCCATTCCTAAGATTTCATAGTGTGTCCACTTATTTTTGCTCTGTCTCTAAGCTAATGAAGCCCTTAAGTGGTGCAGGCACAATAATGTGGTATTTATACTAAGAGAGGTAAATCCTCTAAACTGCTCGCAGTTAAGGCCAGTGGGGATATAATGAATAACTCTTGTTAAAAGAGAATTAAAGAGCCAAGACATAACGGACAGGTCTCTCAATTGTGGGCAAATTAAAACAATTACGAAGTGTAGGAAATTCATTTGTATTGAACGCCCTCTTTCGCAGCTTTTATTAGCTAAATAAACTGTTTAATGAATTTGTCTAAGTGTAAAGCGAAAAATGTCAAAATAGGTTGGTCTAACCGATTGATATAAATGGGCGATAAAGAAAAAATGTCATACATTATGTTTAGTTCTTCTTTTAGGAACTAAGACGAAAAAAATTAAGGAATAAGTCTCAAAGCTAAAAGGTAATAGAAGGGATCGTTGAGCTCCTGTAGGTAGAAAAAAAGTACAGCAAGAGAAATATGCAAAATTAATTTCTGTTTCTTAAATTTTTGATTCCACTGTAGTAAAAAAAATTAAAAATTAAATTAGAGAATTGGTAGCCAAAAATGGTTCCTGTTCGAGCAAAGTGACAAAAAGCACTTTAAAAACGTCATCATTTGTGATTGAGACTATAAAATATATTGATTTTCAAATTGTAATAATAATTTCATTTAAGCGGTTTCATTTTTGCTCTAACATATATGTATGTTAAGATTATTTGAGCTCACTCCTTAGGCTATAAAATATAGATTATCTGAAGAACTATTGCCGGAAGTGTTTTAATATTTAATATGAAACTCTGTCTTAATAAACTGTATAACTGAGAAAAGATAGGACTGATAGGACCATGGTGAGCGGTACCTCTCCCTCTTACTTAGTAAGGATATTAACTTTGGAATATCTGTAGAACTATTGTTATTCCTAATAATTTAAATATTGAAGTAGTGAAAGGACCAGGGAAGGAATTATCCCCCTACAAATCAAATGTTTATTATCGATTTTTATAGAACTTTGGCCGATATCAATTTATAATTTAGATCTAATTATTATCAGTGATCGAACTATTTGGTACGAAAAGTTGTAGCAGATTTAAAAACATTCAGGGCTCAAAAAGTTCCTCACAGGAACAACTCTGTAAAAATGGAGCACGCAAATTGAAGTCAAGTTTTCTGGCAGATTTTTTTTGCAAATTACTGGTAAAAAATTTAAGTTACTGATGCTCGAGGGAATGTTGAGGAAAAGTTTGCTGTAAAACAATAGGAAGGATACTGACAAATAGGAAGGTGCAACAGCTAATTAAATATTTTATATCCTTTTAATTTTCATTTTCATTTTCATTGAAATCAAATATTATTAGAGCTAAATAACACCTGTAATTATATTCAAAAAGAATTCTTGTTCTTATTTTAACTAATAAAAAAATCTCAAATTTCATTTCTCGAAACTCTCATAACCTTTTCTTATGCCTCAAAGACCTTTAAAATTGTAACCTTTAAGAGAAAAAAAAGAAGAAGAACACAAGACTGACAAAAAGGACCCTGAGTATGACAAAAATAAACATTGAGAATTTTATTTTTTTTCTTTTTGAAAGAAAATTAAAATAAATATTTATTTTATAAGAAAATTTTTGTCAAGAATGAAAAAAAAGAAAAGAAAAAGAATGTGAGACTTTTGTAATTCAATCTAGAGTTAATGAAATTTTAAAGTATTTTTTTTTTTAAATAGGGAAGTTGTACGAGTGTTTTGCATGTTTTGCAGGATAAAGACACTAAACAGCAGACAGACGGACAGACAGACATAAGAAGGAAGAAGGTAGAGTTTGTCAATTTTATAAATGTGTAGTTGAAAGACATTTGTTACAAACAAAATTTAAATTTCTTTAAGGCATTTAGTCCTTAAGACAAGACACATGTAATTATGTATGTTTGTGTGTTTGTATTTTAGGTTTGAAGGATTTCTTTAGTTACTTTCTTTGCCTTGATAGGGCTTCATAATTTCCATGAACTTCTTGTTAATTGTAAAATAAACAGAGAGAAGGGAAATTTTTCTAGCAAAAAAGGGGACATTTTACCAATCAAAGGAAAGGCTTTTGTGTCCAATCCCCTTTGGGAAAAAGCAGATATCCGATGATATATTTAAAGTCCTCACAGTGGAGAATTTGTAATTGAATAATTGAGAAGGTTGAATGACATCGATTCTGAGCCGATATTAGTAATCAAACCCATACAATTTTATACTGAAATATGAAAACAGCTCTCATTAGCTGTCATGAATCATGAATGAATAGTCAATCGATAATAAAATATCAGTACAGATCATGAATCCCAAGAAAAACTTACAAATAGTCAAGAAACACTAAGAGAAGTAATTATTCTCCTGAAAAATGGTTAACTCACGAAAAAAGATATGAAAACTTAAAGCAATCTCTGAAATGATCTTGAACTCCCATATCTAAACTACTTCTTAGGAAATTCTTTAGAGAACTTTTTAAATTAACAAAAAATCCTGCCAGTCATTGGGACATTTTGAAAAAGCCAGAATTTGACTTAAATAAAAAAGATCTCATAATCTCAATAATGATTGGAGTGAAAAATATCCCGCTCTATATGTTTATTATCAGAAGAATATATGGTTGGAAAAATTAAAGTCAGGTTTCAGAAGTTTAAACAAAATGAAGGTCTTTTCTTGTCTCAGATATGCTAAAATAAATTCCGGACAGGTCTCTCAATTGTGGGCAAATTAAAACAATTACGAAGTGTAGGAAATTCACTTCTATTGAACGCCCTCTTTCGCAGCTTTTATTAGCTAAATAAACTGTTTAATGAATTTGTCTAAGTGTAAAGCGAAAAATGTCAAAATAGGTTGGTTTAACCGATTGATATAAGTGGGTGATAAAGAAAAAATGTCGTATATTATGTTTAGTTCTTCTTTTAGGAACTAAGACGAAAAAAATTAAGGAATAAGTCTCAAAGCTAAAAGGTAATAGAAGAGATCGCTGAGATCATGTATGTAGAAAAAGGAAGAGAGAGAGAAAAAGTACATTAAACAAACATTCAAGAGAAAGATGCAAAATTAATTTCTGTTTCTTAAATTATTGATTCCACTGTAATAAAATATATATCTTGTTTACATTATCCTTACAATAACAATTTACCCCAAAAGACATTGAAACATGAAAATTTTTTATTCTTAAATTTTCAAAATGGAATAAGACAAAACAAGAGGCGATCGGAGAGAGACAGTAAAAGACAGAAGAAAGGATTCATATATTCAAATAAAAATTCTTATATGTAACAAATATTTCTATAAATGTATATTGTATAAGTGTATGTTTATGTGCATGTGTTAGTTATAAAGACAGGAAACCATAAAAAAATTTTTAAAATGCAGTAAAAACACAAAAGAAACTAAAAAATATGATAATTCAAAAACATATTCTCGTAAAAACAAACTCACACACATGCAACAAACGGTCATAAAAAGGATACGCAAAAAAAAATCCCTCTCGGTGACAATGTAAAATATTTCACTAACACAACAACAATAATAATTTTGTTTTCATGTTTAAAATGCAGATGAATGTTTGTAAGGATGTGTTTTCATGTATAATAACTTGTCAGGAGGAAGAGATGGAGAGAGAGACAATATGCAGTTGTTGTTTTTTTAGTTAAAACTTCCTTAAATTGTACCTGCTTTTTTCGAAAAAAACTATATTGAAATTTTTTTTCGTTCAAAACTTATGGGAATTTTTGTTTTTTGAAAAATTTTTTTAATAAAAAACATGTTTTGTGCTAAATTGTTTGTGTTTGCATGTGTTTGCATGTGTGTGTTTTTTTGTGGAGAAAATATATGTTTTTCTCAACACTCCATAAATCTCCCCTGCTTTTTGTTTATGGGAAAAGGGAATTATTTTTTGATTAGACAGTAAGTGTTTGAGTGTGTGTGTGAAAGGGGAGTCATATTACTTTTTTTGGTTAAAGTTCAAAGTAAACAAAAAACATATGTTTTATGTTTTTATTGCTACTGGTTTTGTTATTGTTGTTCTTTTTTTTGCTGGCAAAAGGGCGAGAGAGAGAGAGAGGGAGTGAGAACTTTAGGGAAATATATTTTATTAATAACAAACAAAAATATTACAAAAAAAATGCAACTCTGGCATTATAAAACAATGTGGGAATTTGGGATTTAGTTTAATTTTAGTACATGTTTTAAATTTAGTTACAAATGATAAATTTTAGATAGAAAACATAAAGACAATTTTTGGGACATTTGAGATCATAAATTGAAAAAAAGTTTAATTAAAACTGCTGTGAATTTTAAATAAGTTTCGGTTTAGTCGAATCTTTAATATCCTCCACTACAAATATGTATGAAGTATATTCGTTATGTTTCGTACACACACACTTACACATAAACTCACAAACGTATACATTATATAAACATTTTTCTTGAATATAAAATAAAAAGACCTAAATAAAATTTGTTGTTTTTTAGATTATTATTCAACTGAACCGATTTTGATAATTTTTGGAATGGTAATGAAGTACATACAATTTAATATTATGGGAAAATATCATTCTTTTTTATGGACTTAAAATTGAAAATTTTACGACAAGTCTCGGGTTAAACTTAGAGGTTGTATTAATTATCGCCCTTTATCTGTATATATATACTGAAGCGATTTCGCTGATTTGAAATAGGAAACTTCTCAGGACTATAACAAATACTTAGACCAAATTTCATTGAACTCGGTGTAGTATGAGCCTGCCAAAAACAGACAGGCGAACTTAGCTAAATCGGCTCAGGTTTTGATTTGATGCAAAAATATATCTACATTATGGGACCTGAGATGATTGCTTCTTCTCAGGACTTTAACAAATGTGGATGGGTGCCAAGAACAGACCTACAGACGGACATACCAAGATCGATTCAGATTTTGACTTGATGCAAGAATACATTATGGGCCCTGAGATGATCTCTTCTTAATGTTACACACCGAATGACAAAGTTATTACACCCTCTTCACAGCATGTGTTGGTGCAGGATATAAAAACAGAATCATATTTAACCAAAGTTTAACTTTATTTCATTTTAAACGACAATTTAGATTATTTCGTATGAACTCTAGTTAAAAGAAGTTTAATTTAAAAATGTTAAGTTTAGTTCTAAAAAATTTACTTGTGATAAGATTAATTAAACAAAATGTATATGAAATTAAACTTAGTTTAGAAAAGACTTAACTTTCGGTTTAAAAGAGTTTAAAATGGAGACAAGAATAGTTTAAACTATAATTATAGATATTTTTTATAAAATATAAAAAAAGACAGTAAAAGAATTTAAATTGAACTTGTTTTCGTTTTAAACTCCAGTTAAATGCATTTCTTAGTATAAGTAAAGTTTACATTTTTGTGAAGGACTTAAGTGTTTAAATGTTATTTAAAAATGAGTTTAAGCTTTAGTTTATTATAAGTTTTATGAAAAAATATATATTAAATATTAAAATTTTAACAGAAGTTTAAAACTTTAGTTAACCAACTATAAACTCATTAAAAAGACTTAAGCTATAGTCTTAAATTATAGTTATATAAACCCTTTATAAGATTAATTGTAAGTTATTTTTAAACTTAACTAAGTTTAAACCTTAGTTTAATAGAGTTTTTAGTCTATAAGAGTTTAAACTTTAGTTAAGAATATTATGAACTATTATTATACTTTTTATAAAAAGATAAAAGAAATAAGAACAGAATACAATTTATTTTTAAACTCTAGTTAATAAATTTCTTAGTAAAAGAAGAATTAGAGAGTTTAAACTACGTTTAACTATGTTTTTGATAAAATAATTAAATTAAAAGAATATAAAAAAGTCTTTAAACTTTAGTTAAAAAAATGTCTTAGTATAGAAACATTTTAACTGAACCATGTTAAAAAGAGTTTAAACTATAGTTAAATATTATTTTTATAAAATATTAAATTAAAAGAATTAAAATTATAAAAAACATTCCTACTTTTTGTCAAAACTTTCATTAATAATTTTTTTAATATGAGATAATTAAAACCTCAGTTAAAAAGAGTTTAAACTACAGTTAAACATATTTATGATAAAATATTATATTAAATTAAATTAACATTAAATATTTCTTTATTATTAAACTTTAGTTAAATAAAGTTTTCATATAAGAATTTAAACTTCAGTTAAAATGGTTTAAACTATAGTTAAATGTACATTTAACAAAATAATTCATTAAATTACTAAAAATTCTAACTTTTTTTCTATAAAATTAGTTTAAGAACTTCTTCACAACAAATCCAAGTTTAAGCTTCCTAAACCTTAGTCATCTTCCGTTTAAGTTTTAACATTTCTGAGCTTCTCCTTGAATATTAACTTAATTCACAAATTTATTATTCAAAATCCTTTAAATTTATAAACCAGTTAATTTTCTAGTCCTTCTTTCTTCTTTAGACACCTTAAAAAATAATCTTGACAGTTTTTTTCTTTTTATTTTATTCTGTTCTTCTTACTTCTTACTTCTTCTTTTGCATTTTTGAGTAGCTTTTAAGCTTTCAGGAGTTAAAGTATAAGAAAATACAAGTGTTATTATTTGCCATTGTTGTAGTTGGATTTGTTGGAATGTCACAGAAAAAAGAAGTAGAAAAAAAGGGAAAAATTATTGTCTTCTTTAATATTTGCAAAGACAAATTCTTTTTCTCTTCTTTTGTTTTTTTTTTTTGCTTTGAAATTTTCAAGTACAAACCTCCAACAACAATAAGCAAGAAAATGAAGCAAGTGTCATCTTTTGTGTCATTAGAAATGCAACACTGCATAATGTCACTTAAGGTTATAAAAAAAAAAACAAAACATCAAAACAATAAATTGACGTTAAATAAACTGACAAACTTGGGAAAATAAACTGTGATGTAATTTATACAGTTTAGAGGTATTTAAACAACTCAGTGTTAAGATCTCCCTTTTAACTCTTTTTTCAGAGTTTAAGAGTTTTAAAAAATCTCTTCTCTCTTCTTCTCTTTGATTAAAATTCAAAATCTATTTTCTTTAATTTTTAATTTTTATTTAATTAGAATACAGTTTTTT
>PYHX02000467.1:72171668-72199585 GCA_004302925.2 Cochliomyia hominivorax
ATTTGGCCAGATTGTTTCAGAATGTTGTCAGACTGTTCTTACATCGATACAATAACCGTCATTTTACTGAGTAAATTTTGATGTCTAAAATTTTTTAAAATTAAGAAAAACAACAATAAAATCGGTTCAGTACAAAATATTTATAATCCGATATCTGATTCATATTTCTCTGATGGATTTCCGATAGTTAAAAAAAAAAAAACTTTAAAATCTCAGAAATTCCTTACGTCCATAATAATCCAGAGTATCAAAAGGTCTATTCAGGTATAAAACTGTTTACAGATTTCCCGGCAATTATTCTGGGATCATAATCCGTATTAAAAAAATCTCTATATAACAAAATCTGATCCATATTTAAAGCAACTTCTTAAAATTTCAAGTCCAAAATAATGACAGCTCTACTGTATCCAATAGATCTTTCTTAAAGAAAAAAACTTTCGTTAGAAACAGCTATCGCTGGGTTCACAGTCTTTGGCTGAGTGTGACTCGGTTTGTACCGGAACGGAGATTCAAATTGTCGTGGGAACGACCCCGTTCCTAATAATATCTGCTTAGATCGTTTATGGTACCCAGCAGTTGTCCATAATTCAAATCACTAAAATCGATTTAGTAGTAACAATGTTAGACTGATTTCTGGAACAATTTCTGAAGTTGTTATAAAAATTTAGCTTAACGATGTAATTTTTCACGATAGTGTACTTCCTTATAGAGCGCGTTTAATGAAGAACAATATGAACTATAACATTATTCAGTAGTAGCGCCAGAGAATGTAATATTTCCCATACAAAGCCGCACGATGATCGAAGACTAATTGAAAGCGATTTTTTAAAAATTTTGGTAAAATTGTGAAAGAGATCTATATTCCGCTTAATTTTTTGGTTAAGATAAATGATTATTTCAGATAGAACTTGGGTCCTAGATCTACACAGAGCACATGTTGATACCGATTATTATATACCATTTTGTGAGGGGTACATAGATATCTGACGCATCTCTAATCTTTAAAAGTGTGTAAAGTATAATTTTATGTAACGAACTGAATAAATTTCCCGACATTAGACTCGCTTAGTGAGTGTCTTTAAAGCCTATAAAATTGTAGGGGATAAAAGTAACAGGAAGCAGTTTCTACCATAAATTTTTAGAACTTTTGGATCGAGTTTTTGGAAGATTTAGTACACAAAGTTTAATATGAAATCTTCATTATTCTTTGGACAAGAGAAAGAGCATGTTTTAGGCCAAAAAAACTGTTGGATTGGGGCAGCTTCGGGAAACAAATTTTATATTTTTTGGCTTAAATAATTTTATCACTTTTCAGGCAATTTGGGCTTCGCATATGTCTTATAAGTGGAGGTCTTAAGAGGGCATTATTTTTCGGTAGAATTAGATAGAGAGAGTCCCCATAAGTATTTTAGTCTTTTATGATTTTTCGATTGAAGCATTAAAGCGATTTTAAAGAAACTTGACAAGCACATAATAATTTTCATGGAGAAGGTCAAG
Source organism: Cochliomyia hominivorax (assembly GCA_004302925.2). Lineage (NCBI taxonomy): Eukaryota > Metazoa > Arthropoda > Insecta > Diptera > Calliphoridae > Cochliomyia > Cochliomyia hominivorax. The sequence goes on from PYHX02000467.1 coordinate 72,173,166, forward strand.
AAAAGGTCTAAGGGAACTAAAAGACCCCATAAAGGGTTTTTTTAGTTCCTTTCAGGTGTAGTTTATCTAAAAGTCGACTCATTCCTTTATTTCATACTTTTGACGTTTATTTATTTTTCTTATTGTTTGTGTGAATTAAAATTATGTTACAGTTTCTTGGCTCATTTCTTTTTCATGTTCTTCTGTCTTAAGCTGCTTCTTCTTATTATTATTTTTTTTGGTTAATTTTCATGTCTTCAGCTTCAAGTTCATTATGTCTGGTTTTGAGTAAATCACGATTTCAGAACACAAAAAAAAAATGTGTAAAAAAATAAAATAAAATAATTTTTTGACATGAAGTAAAAAAGCATGTAATGTTTTTTTTTCTCTTCTCTTAACCGACATCATTTCCGATTTATTATCAGCAGCAACAACAACAACAAAAAATGTTGTTCTTTATTGTTGCAGACATAATAAAATTAAAAAGAAAACAAGTAACAAGTAAACAATGTTGCCAATGAAAGTAAATCAAATAGACAATAAGAATGCATGTGAAGTAAATACTTTATGTTTCGTACATACACACATATACACTCAGAAACGTACGCATTATAGAAAGTTTTTTTTTTAAACAAAACCGAAGCAAAATTTCATTTTAATTTGTCAAAATTTTTTGCTTGAACTTTGAAATTTGCCTCAGATATCGGTCTATATATTTTAATATACTGAAGCGATTCAATAAAAGGAAACTTCTCAGGACTATAACAAATACTCGGGCTAAATTTCATTGAGCACTGTCATTTATTGTGGGTGTTTGCGTGCCAACTACAACTACAGGCAGACCTACAGACAGAGGAACATACAGACTGGCATAGCTAAAGCGACTCAGATTTTGAACTGAATCAAGAATGTATATATACATTATGGGATCTGAGATAATTCCTTCTTACCGTTTCACACGGAATGTCAAAGTTAATATACACTCTTCACCACCCCCCACTCGTGGTGGATTGTATAACGTTAAGCAAATTTTTTTGTCAAACGTTTTAAATAATGAGGATCCACTGTAAAAGAAAACAATTCATGTTCATTGATATTTTGTATTCGAAAAACAAAATAAATTTTATACAACACACGATATTGTGTTGTAGTGGCATCTCTCGCTCACTCTCTTCCGCCCCATTTCCTCTTCCTTCCACATCCTCCTTTAATCTTTTCCGTTTAGTTATGCCTGCAGTAATATGGAAACTGAAAAAAATGTTAATGTTGGCATTTAATTCGAAAAAGAATGAAAAATATTTATGAAATAAAAAAAAACTGAAACCGAAACAAAAATGCTGAAATACGTTGTTTTCTGTTGTGGTTTTTTGTTATTTTATTCGGGATAAATATAAAAGTGAAATTTTGTAGAATTTTCGATTTTTTTTCTTGTTTTCATTTTTAACTTTTCCTTTAAATAAAAATTGAAAAATCATTTCATTTTTTATCACTTTATTGCTGAAGGCTTCAATTTGTGGTTTCATGGCTTTAAATTGTTTTATCATCAATTTTCGTTTAATGTAGAGTTTATTTTTTGTTAACGTGAGAGTATTTTTAACACTTTATGGGGAAAAGTGTTTAATAAGGGGAAGTGCAAATTTTTTTAATCGTAAACACTGTAAAAAAATTATTGAATTAAAGGCGTAATTTAGAGAAAAGAAATTTAAATTCAAAATTTTATTGATTTTTAACCAAAAAATGTAATTTTCTTTAAGTTTAAGGTGGTAATTTTGAAAAATTATCAATTTCGAAAATTCGAACTTAAGTTCGAAAAATTCGAAATTGGAATTTTATAATTTTTTTTTAATAAAATATTTATAAAAAGCCCCATCTAATAAGAATTTATGTAAAAATTTTGAAAAATTATTAATTTCGAAAATTCGAACTTATGTCTGAAAATCCCTTAATTTTTATTTTAATGAAAAAATTTGTTAGAAATATTAAAAATTTTAAGATTTTATGTGAAAATTATAAATCTAATTAATTTCGAAAATTCGCAAAAAAAATTCGACAATTTCGAAACTCAGTTTATTAGGGTTATAAAAAATTTTGAAATTTAATTATTTGGGTCTTAAATTTGTAATTGGTTTTCAATACTTGTGAAGTCATGATTTGTGAAAAATTTTATGTGAAAAAAATTAATTCGAAAATTTTAAATTAAGTTCGAAATTATGTTTATTCAGATTTAAGTTCTATAATTTACTAAAAATATGAATAAAACCTTTTTTTTAATTTAAAATAATTTCGAACAAAACAAAATTTTATGTGAAAATTATAAAAAATTATTTATTCCGAAAATTCGAAATTAGATTCGAAAATTTCCAATTGATCTTGAACTATATTTAAATGCAAAGTTTTCTTGAAATATTGAGGATAATAAAGTTTTTTTTTCTAATTTTATATAAAAGTAATAAAATTAGATAATTTCGAATATTCAAAATTATGTTCGAAAATATAAAGTTGAGTTTATTAAGCTTATTATTTAAAATTTACTTTAATTATGTATAAAACACATCTTTCTTTAAATTTGTTATGAAAACTATAGAAAATATTTATTTTGAATATTCAAAATTCAGTTCGAAAATGCCTTAAATAGAATTTAAAAAGAAAAATTAGCTTGAAATACTGATGAAATAACTTATTTTGCATTTTTTTTTATGAAAATTACAAAAAATGATTGATTTCGAAATTTTAATATTATCTTCGAAAAATTCGAAATTAAGTTTATTGAGATGTTTGTTAAAATTTTACTTTAAATTTGTATAAAAACAAGATTATACCAATTATTTATGAAAAATCTTAAAAGTAAGAAGTTCGATTACGTGAAATTAAGTTCGAAATTCAATTATTTCTATTTTAAGTTTATTATTTTTTATTTTTTAATAATAAATAGGAATTGTTTGATTAATTTTATAAGAATAACTTGAAAAACTTTTAATTTCGAAAATAAATTTGAAAATTTCGAAGTTTAGTTTAAAAAATTCGCATAATTGAATTTGGGTTCGAAAATTTTAATTTTTATAATTTTTATTTTATGCTTTACACTGCAAGACATTGATTTTTTTCATATTTTTATTTCTCTTAATGAAAAATATAAAAAATTAATTTCGAAAATTTGAACATTTATTTCAGCATTAAGGAGGAAAATTTCGAAAACTCGAATTTAATTTCGAATATGAAATTTGAAATTTTTTGTTAGAGAAATTAAGTTTCTCTGTCCGTTTTTAACACAAGAATAGAAAAAATATGAAAAATTTTAATTTCGAAAAAATTTTTTCGATGTTTTTTAATTACGAAAATCGATTAAAAGAATTTAATTTTATTTCATATTTATTTTTATTTATTAAAATTTATTTCAATATTAATTTTTCCCCTTTTTAATTTTTATTTGAAATACTAAATTTTATTTTTTTCTCTTTTCTCTTTTTAGGTAAGTTTCTCTTCAATTTTTTATTAATTCAATATTTTGAAAATATTTAAAATATTAATGATTTAAAGGTAAATTTAGATTTAAAGATTATTCCGTTAATCAAAGGATTTCTCTCAGTGTCTTTGAGTTCCAAAAATAAACTTTTAGGCCCTAATAATTTTCAAATCTTGAAAGTGTTAAATTGAAATTTTTTATTAATCATTAAATAACTGTTAATATGACAGTTTTCAAGTTTGACAGCTTTCACTTGTTTAATATTAAATTTTTTTAATTATATTTTTTTGGAAAAAGATTATTGACTTGTTTATGGAAAAAATGGTGGGTGTTTGAGCTTAAAATAGAACTCCTTTTTTAAGACTTAAAAAAACACGTAGGTAATTTAGGAAAAATAGAGACTCAAGTTTCTCTGGCAGTTTTTAACACTTCTTGTTTGTAGCTTTTTTGTTTTGTTTTTTCATTTTCTTAAAGGAAATCTTAAGGCAACACTAAACACCCAATTGTTATAACGAATTCATGCAGCAAAACAAGTCTCTGTGGGGATTTTAACTAAAATATTCAGTTCAATTGCTAGTTTTTCTATGGACTTACATTTTGTATGAAATGAAAACTCGACAAGTGCGTGGGTTCCTTATCAAGAAAAAAAACTTGTTTTTCAAACACCAACAAAAAAAATGGTGGTTGACTTCATTTTAAAACCCACTTTGAAATGGAGAAACAGAAACTGAAAAACAACACAAAAATTCAATATTTATTTTAACATTAGAGAAGATTTTTCTAAGAGAAGAATCAGAAAAGAGTTGTTAATTATGGAGTGTGATCGAATAATTCATAATATATAAAATTTAAATTTTCACAGAATAATTCCAATATATCCGATATATATTCGATATTTCGATAGGATTAGGGGGAGTGGTATTCCCCTACAGTGCAAATATTGAGTATGACATATCTAAAGAATTATAACAGTGAGAGTTCCTAGTCACTTCCCCAAAGATCTCTTTTATTAGAATAAAATGTAGCATAGATAGGACCAAGGGGAGGGGTATACCCTACACAAAGCAAAACTTGATTTTCGTTTGTATAAAGAACTATAACATATTTATTTGGCCCCCAATGACCTACCAAGGAACTTGTTTACTTGAGAAAATGTAGAATGAAAAGGATGTGGGGGAGAGGTACTCCCTCCCCATACAAAGCCAATTTTAATTTATCCAATATCTAAAGAGTCATTACAGTGAAAGTTTTAGAATTTTGTCGCAATCACTTTCTCAAGGTACTGTTTGAGTCCAATAATCTACATATGGAACTTTTTTACTTTACAAAATGTAGAACGAATGGTATCAGAGGGGAAATAACCCCATACTGCGGGTAATTTGAAGGATTTGCCTCTCTTGGTACAAATACCACATTATTGTTCATGTACCGATCAAGGTACATGAACAATAATGTATTATCACAGCGAAAATATGCCAAATAAGGCTAAAAATAAGTGGACTTATAATGAAGTCTTATGGAAGAAAGCTGTCATTTTTGTAAACATTCCCTGATATATATTTTGGAAAATTTTAACTGTTTTTGGCTTCTTTCTTTTCTTCCACATTCTCTCGAACATCAGCAACCTAAAATTTTTCACCAAAGTGTTGCGAAAAATCTGCCAGAACATATGCATTATTATCCATTATGTAGGAAGAATATATATTTTTTTTAGAAAACTTGATTTAAATTTCGGTGCCCTAATCTTTTAAACCTGCATGAGCTTTAACTTTTCGTATCTTATAGTCCGAGCACTGAACTAATCGTGTTGTTATCTGAATTTGTTGGGCTTTTTTTAAAATGCTTGCTATTTTTCGGAAAGGGCCATTCCCTCTAACAGAAACAGATTTTCTATCAACAGACAAGATCTCCTGGTACTGTTTAAAAATATTACAAACAGTTAGACGGCAGACCTTTGTAGGATCAAGTTGGGTTTTGTGGAAAATATTTAATAATTTTTAGTACGCATTTTTTTCTGGTCACTAATATTGATTAAAAGTTTTAAGTGAATAACATGTGTTAAGAATTTTTCGATCTCACTCCTTATTACAAAAATATAAAAAGTAATAAAAAACTTTAATTATAATTTTTATTACAACTCTGTTTGTGCTTAAAATACTCAACTCTACACAAAGTTGCCAATTTGTTTATTTACTGTTAACTGTCATTTGCTCTCTTAAGTAATGCCAACTGTTATAGTTTTTTTGTTACAGCAAAAGCGTTAAAACTTTCTCTTTTTAATTTACCCTGTTTATTTATTACTTTTTTATGAAGAAAACATAAATATTATTTTATATGCACTTTGTTCTCTCCCTCTCCCTCTCTCTCAGTCCCTCTTTAACATATAGTTTCCATTAACTGAACGACTTACTTTTCTAGTAAATAGTCTTAAACAAATATTAACCAGAAAAAAAACAGGTCAATGGGCTGCTGTTACTCTAACTTTTAGTTCAACAATAGAATCTAAACTTTTGCTAAAACAATTAAATACAACTTTAAAATCTAAAACATTTCAAACTCTCTACAGGTGTATTAAATCGAATTCCCTTACTTTTCCTCTTTTGTTACCACTTTAGTGAAACCTTTATTGTTACTTTCCGGTTAAACTAAAATTATAGTTAAATTTAAGGTTTGTCCCTCATTTCCCCTGTGAACTCCATAATCATCATTATCATTTGTTTTAAAACAATTAAATTAAATTTTAACATTTTTTTTTTGGTTTTGTCACTCATCCATAACAATATTTTCACCATTTTTGTTCTCTTATTCACTTGCTGCAGTTTACGGCCGTTGCTGCTGCTGTTGTTGTTACCGCTTTTGTGTGTTTGGTTTGTTATCTTTTTAACCCGAAAAAAAAGCTCCAGAATTTTATGGTTATTTTTTATAACCCACAACCATTTTGATAAGAACCCGAATAAATAACAACAACAACAACTACAACAAGTCATTCAACCAATTCCGGGCAATTTAAGCAGAATATAATAAATAACAAAAACAAAAAATGCTGGAGCATTTTATACGTATGTTGATGTTCATGTGTATGTGTGTAGAGTTAAAGTCATTTAATATGCATGAACTTCTGCTTTTTAGTAAAATCTAACCAAAAACAGGGTGTAGCCTATTTGATGGTAATGAAATTTGTTACATCAGTAATTTTTAATAGAATTTTAAAGTTTACTGATCATGTCAAAAGAGAAAAATGGAGAGTGATCTTTACTCAGCTTTAAAACTATTGATTTTAGCCCGACCGTGACATTTTCTGGGTTAAACATCTAAAGATCAGCATTTTCAGCGGCTGCTCGTGCCTAAAACAGAACTTTAATTTTTACAGTTTTGAATTTATATAAAGAAGATCATTTACAGAGCTTTTAAATAATCAGCTTTCTTACAGGCTGATCGTTTTCCAGTTTGGAATTTATATAAAGAAGATCGTTTGAGGGATTGTACAAAATCAGGAACTAACTTCCATTCTTCCACTTCGAAATTTATATAAAGAAAATTATTTGAGGGATCTTGCAAACGGTCAGAGTTCTCAGAGACTGATCGTGTTTAGAGTTGAACTTCTATCCTTCCACTTAAAGAAAGAGCAAGTGAGAGATTCCTACTCAGCTTTAAAGCGAATGAATTTAGCTCGAGCATGGCATTTTCCAGCTTCGGCTTGAGATTTATAAAGTTATGAGTGACTGGAAATCGAAAGAAAATCTTTTCAAAGAACTTGCAAACGATCAGTCTTCTTAGAGACTGATCTATAACTGAACTTCCATTCTTCCACTTAAGAAGTCTCATAAAATTTATTTATGATCCCCGTTATATTGAGAGAAAATCTGCATTATTACAATACAGTCCATATTTAATCAAAATTCAAAGAATCAAGAAATTCAGGTCTTTAAAAGATTTAAACACAAACACACAGACGTGTGTAGGATTTCCGAAAGATCTTTAAATAGTTTAAGTAATGATTTCAGCTGTCATTTTCTTTTCAGCGACGTTTTCCTTAGAATTGACCGCTTCTAAGCTCAGATCAGATCATATCGATATCTCATTTCAAAAGTCGTTTGAAATGTTTTCATTAGCAATTCATCTCTTTTTTTGCATGCGTTCGTCATGGAAGAGAATTCTAAAGACTGATTTTTCAGAACTCTAAGATTCTACAATTCAGTTCCCACTTTTTATTCCCGCTCTCGCAAATATTGAATAACTTTCCCTAAACTGGGCGACCTCAAAGCATTGATGTCTTTGTAAATTTCTTTAAAATTGTATTGTAGGTTGATGAGTTGAATTGAAGAGTATTAATTGGACTTAAAACAGGTCTTTCGGTTAACTGATTCAAAAAAAGTTATTATGGATTATAAGTCGACTTTAATAGTAAAAAATCGGGATTAAATTGTGTATATTGGACTGGAATTTGATGTGTCGACTTGGTGGGTAATAAAATTAAACCAGTTTTGTTCTTGGTCTAGGAAAATAACGAGATTTGTGAGTCCATTTGTGGTGTAATTTAAATTTATTGTGTTAGGAAAATACGACCACTCGTACAAGATATATTAGCTGATCTCAGCTCTACCGGTTGGCTGATTCGAAATGAGAATTAAGAACCATTGTGTGGGTTATATGGTGGTCGATTTGGGGTGTACAAAAGTTTAATCAGTTTGAATTTTTTGGTCTTGGAACATACGGAGGTTTGTAAGTCGAATAGTTGGGATTGGAATATACTGAGTTTGGAGAGTCAATTTTAAGTAATTTTGATTTCTTGATTGACCATTGTGTGGGAATTCGTGGTCGATTTGGTGTGTACAAAAATTTGATCAGTTTGTATTTCTTGGTATTGGAGGTTTGTAAGTCGATAAGTTGGGCTTGGACTCTATGAGTTTGGTGAGTCAATTTAAAGTAATTTGGATTTCTTGATTGTGTAGTTTGGTGAGCTGCATCAGAATTTAGTCCATAAAGATCAATTCGGATTTCTTGGTGTTGAAATATGCGAAAATTGTTAATACGAATTGGGGACAATACGGATCTCTTAGAATTAGAGTGAAATAATAATGCGATCTACTTTGAATCGTTCATAAATCTCACCTTCTTGTTTTTTCTTACGTCGCCCTTTATTTGAGGTTCCCCTATAATAACTCCTGCTGTTTTTTTAACTTTTAATAAAAATACTGTATTTGAATTTATTCTAACATTTTTCATTTAAGTAACTTTCACGCTTTAAAGCCTAAAATAATAAAACAACTAAAGTTTTCTATGAAACTTTCAACCAAAAATTGTAGATAAACAAAATTTTGAAAACGATAAAAAATAAAAATAAAAATAAAATAAAAAATTTACATATTTTTCTTATTTATTTAAAAACTTGTTAAATGGGTTACAACTTTATTCTCCCCTTCAGACGGTGGATTTTGGAAAAATGCAGGTATTTCTAACTGTTTTCTTTAGTTTAAATGATAAAAAATAGTTTAGAGCAAAAGATAGAGAGAGAGAGAGAGAAAGATGTAGTGATTTTTGGTGAAAAAGAAGATAAAATTGGATTAAGCAGCAAAGAGTGAAACGATTTTTCGACTCTGCTTTAATTGATAAAAATTAGATTGATTTTTTCCAAAAAAAGTTTAGGTTTTCTTTCGAAATAACGCCTCCCATTTTAATTTTTCTAACATTAAAAGTCACTCATTATCGCCCCAGGGTCTCTCCTCAAAACAATAATCACTAAATGACTCTTTGGAGAAGAAAAACGCTTTAAAACTGTTCACTATTAACAACATTGAAAAATTAGATTAGGGCGTTAACCAAATTTACTCCTCACTAGTTTTCAACGTTCCAGCACATGTCAAAAAAGGAAATTCGAACAAAAGAGAATATGTAACATAAAAAAAATGAGCATAACAATGGGAAGAGAAAAGAAGGAATAAAAAAATCGATTTGAAATGTGCATTACATGTGTTTTTTTCCTTAATCCCTTTATGAGAAGGATTAACACAAAACAAGAAATTCAAGAGTTTAACTAATTTAAAAGAGAAAAAGATACAATGAGAGAGAGAGAGAGAGAGAGAAATAGCACGATCACTAAAGGTATACAAAAGGTGCGTCACTAACATCCCTTTTTTTGTGAAAAAAGAAGGTAAATTTGCAAAATTTAACAGCTGTTTCTAACTTAAATATAGAGCACCCCGGAAAGTAGGTAACTGAAAATGATCGTACAACATCATACATTTAGATAATGATCACTTGAAAATTGTTGGAAATTATTGTTTTCTTACTACTTGAATAACTTGATGACCAAACAATAGTGGTGAATTTAATAGTAATTAAAATGTTTTAAATGCAATTTTATACATTATGATTTAAGCGATAAAGGGAACAATAAATCATGTGACATTTTCAAAAGATCACTAAAATTATAATGACAAGATCGTTTAAAGAAAATAGAAAATGTGGTTTAACGGATTTGAAATGAATAAAATTAAATGAAAAATGAAATTATTGTTTTTTGCAAATATATAACAAAGTAAAATGATCTTTTAAACAAATGAAGATCGTTTAATTTATATAAAATTTTATAAGAACGCAGAAGACATAATTGTGTGATCATTTATGGAAATTGAAAATTTTGATTTTTTGCAAATTTAAATAAAGAATTTAAATTGGTTTTTTTTTGAATGAAATTTTAAAAAGTAAAAACTGATCTTCAAAAATTGAAGATCAAATTTAAGAAAAGTTAAAAATTTATTCATTCAGAACTTTAATGTTGATAAATTTAATAGTAATTGATATGGTTTCAAGGCAATATTAACCGTTATGAGATAACTGTTCAATAGAATAATCAATAAAATGACAATTTTGCAAGATCACTGGAGATATAATGACAAGATCATTTAGGGGAAATAGAAAATGTGGTTTTGCGGATCTGCAAAAAGGGAAATTTAAAATATATATTTTTAATTCTTAAGAATATAAAATGATCGACAAAATACTAAATATCGAAATTAATAATTTAAGAGATCCAAATAGAGATATTGATACGATCAATACCTCCATTTGGATCTTAAATAGAAAAATTAAAAGAGAATTTTAATTGTCTTCAAATATTAAGTTAATGTTATAGTCGTTCAAGCCTGAATATGTAATACCCTACACCATAATGTTGATTACAAATGGTAGTTAATTAATGAACGATCCTCGCATAATTTTATTTTCTGATTTATTCTAAACTGTACAGTTCATTAGAGTGAATCTAACATTTATGGGAAATGTATGCGTTTTAAAATGAATTTTTGAGGGGGGGGGGTGTAAATAGGAGATACCTGAAATTATGCGTCGACCCTCGTATAATTTTGCACATTGATTTTTGCTTATATTTATTAATAATCTGACTAGTTATTATTACAATTCATATACGTAAACATGTGAGACTAGTGCCCATCAAGTGATATTTGAAAGTTGGCTTGTATGGTACCTTTGAGAAGCACTGGACCGACTCTTGCATAATTTGGCATATGGGAAGATCATAAGACTTATTTTTGCCAAATTTCATTAAAATCTCTTTTTATTTAAAACCTGACTCAGGGAGTACATTTCTATAGAGCAAACACGGCCAATTTCAATAGGTTTATGCATTAAATTTCATCACAATATCTCAAAAACTATGATATGTAGAGTGTACACAACGTTTAGATGGGCAGCCAGCTTAACGAACGGACAGACAGACGGACGGACATTGTGAACATGATTCAGAAAGTGCTTTTAAGTCGATCAGTACACTTAAAGTTGTGTGCAACGCCATTTTTTCTGTAGCATCAACTTGTAACAGACACATACAGTGACGTATGATATAGTGATCTTCCAAACTCTGAGAATCGTATATTTAATATTAAGTTTTAAAGGATCAAGAAAGACATATATTTATGGACTCTTATGAAGAAAGAAAAATATGGTTTTGGGAATTTAAAATAAAGAATTAAATAGTTTTAAAGGATTTTAGATTAAAATGATCTTTGAAAAAGTGAAGATCGAAGTTTAGGAAAGTGAAAAGTTTCCACATTTATAAATTTCCAATTCTTATTCTGATTTTTAATTACTTTTTGGTAATTATTTCTCTTTTAATTAAAACCCTGGAAAATATTGAAAAAGATTTTGAAATTCATTCATAAAATTTAATTCTAACACCTTTGAAAAATGTCAAGAAATTTAGTGTAAATAAAAAAAACTAAAATAAAGTCTGACAAATTAATAAAGAATCACGAATTTTTGTTTCATAGTTTTTTCTTTTTTCAACTTCATTTTATTTCCTTAGATATTGTTTTTGGCTCTAAAAGTAGCAGCCTGGTTTGGTAGAAGGGGCGGGATAAGAAGAGCTAAAGACAAAAATCGATTGATTTTGTCTACAAAAAATATTTTTTTGGCTCTTAAAAAAGTATGAAATCAAAGAAAAAAGCGAAATAAAATATAGAAAAATATTTTTAAAGTGATTTTTTATTTTCATTATTTTCTTTTAAATTATTTTCTTATTTCTTAAATATTTTTAATTGCAATTTTAATATAGAAAAAAAGTCCAGAAACGTTTGCCTTAAATGCTTCAGTGAATTTTTCTTTATAAATTTCGTGATTTGTTGCTGATGTTTGTAGGGTTATGTTTTGCTTTACTTCAGCTGTCAAATGGTGCATGAATTTAATACCAGAAATATTTTAGCTTTTGCTTTTCATTTTATGCTATTTTTCTGGATCACTATTTTTAATTTTGTAATTCAGTTAAAGTAATAAAAAATATATGTTTTTTAAATTTAAAAAACAATTTAGTTTTACTTTAATTTGATTTATAAAAATATGGCAACCCTGTTAAAAATATTTCACCATAGGAGGTGAATAGAGGATATATTTTATTAAATCTTAAAGTTTGGAAACAAATTTTTAATAAGAAACAAAGAAAATGTGTCCGTCTCTCTGTCCTGCCTTGAACAGTTATCACGCACTTTATTTTAATAAAGATTCACATTGAAACCATAAATTTTAACACTACGATAACATTAGCACATCTTTTTTCACCTTGAGTGGTGAATAGGGACTTTGATTAGTTATTCTTCAATTTTTGGAATCTATCTAGAATTCAGAAAACATTTTATATTGTCCGTCATTCTGTCCTTCCTTAAGAATCACTATAGCACTTTAATTTCCAACAAAATTTAATTAAGGCTCACGATGAAGATACTTTGTGCACCTCAAATAAGTCATTATTAGATTTTTTCATCTGGAGTGGTAAATAGAGAATATAATTAATTATTCTACAATAATTGAAATCAATCCAGTCTATAAGAAATATTTTATATTGTCCATCCATCCGTCCGCCTTTGAGAATTTGTCTCACAGCAGAGAGTTCACCTTATTTTATATTTATTGTTACTTTAGTAAAATATTACTTGTATTTATTTCACCTTGCGAGGTGAATATAGTATAAATGGTATTATTCGCCATTTCTACAAAATCAAATCAGAAATTCTATTGGTTTTAATATTGTCCCTCCATCTGTCCGTCTTCGGTAAATTTTCTCCTACTTGAACTTTTAAAATAACTACAGCTTTATTTCATGATTTCACTCATTAACTCTGAAATCGACATTTATTTTACCCTGAATAGTTAATAAAGATTATAATGCATTATATTAAACGTATTTGGAACCATTGGAAGAATTAGAGATTATTTAATTTTGTCCGTCAGTCCGTCTGTCTTTAGAATTTTGTTTCACAACAAAATTAACAAATAAAATAGCAAAAACTTACCTCAAGGGTTTATTGTTTACCTCCGATTGTTCATCACGGCATGTCGTTAATTACATTTTTTCACCTTGAGTGGTGAATAGAGATTATAAAGTATTAATTCTTAACTTTATGGAATAAACTGTAATGTGGGTATCTATTTAATTTTGTCCATCAGTCCGTCTGTTTTTAAAATTTAGTTTCACAATTTAATTAAGAAATGAATTAGTAAAACTTTATCTCAGAGGTTTATTGTTTAACTCAACTTTGAGTGGTGAATAGAGATTATACAAAATTACTTCTTAAATTTTTGGATTAATTTCTAATTCCGGTTTCTATTTAATTTTGTCCGTCAGTCTGTCTTTAGAATTTAGTTTCACAACAAAATTAATAAATAAAATAGCAAAAAGTTCACATTGAAAATAAAGGAACATATATATTTCACCATGGGCGGTGAATAGTGGTGAATATTTTCTTAAAGTTTTTTCCTTCAATTTTAAAATAACAGTCGTTTATGTTTAGTTCTCAATAAGTCTTTTTGAAACCATAGAGTTGCCACACTCTTTAGCTAAAATTCACCTCAGGGGTGTGAAATTCACCTCGAAAATTTCTTTTTTCATTATATTTTAATTTTTTCTTTCTTGTTTAATTCTTTATTTATTTAATTTCTTTTTTTTAAGAAAAAAATCTTAGATAATTTAAACAAAAAACTATTTTACTCGTGTAAACTTTGGGTGGCTCTTAAAAGTTTACACTCTGTGATAATTTAAAATCTTTAGAGGAGGAATGCAAAGAGAAAAATGTAAACAAAAATAAAAACTCAAACATGCGATATAAATATTTATCTGTCATGACAATTTAAAGTGTTTGTCTTAAGACTTTAAAACATTTTTATTTTTTCTTTTTTTTTGATTTTTATTATTTAGACACGAGACATCTTGCCAAAGTTTGTGTTCCACAAGAAAATAACTTAAATCATTATCAGGGTTATTATCTAATTTTAAAATAAATAATTACAATAAAAAAATCTTAAATTTAAACCTTTTTTCCAAATAAAAAATCTTGACATTTGACTTTATATTTTCTTAAAAATTATTATTTACAGCTGATGTAGAAGTAAATGGAGATTAAGTTAAAAGAGCTCTAAATAAGAATCATAATTTTCTTCCGCTCATGTCTCATAAAATATAAAATGTGGACTAAAAATAGGTCAATCACTATTTTGAATTTTTTTTTTTTAATTTCTTCCCTTAAAACTTCTTTATTTTTTCTATTTTTATAACAAAAATAAATTTCCGTGATTTTTAATTTTCCAAACTAATTTTTACCTAAAAAAAATCTTTACAAAAATCCAATTATTTTTTTAATGAGCCATAGAGAACAACACACACATTCTCACATATCAAATATTCGACCACAATAAAACCACATTCGTTATTGTTATAATTTATTTCATGATGTTTTTTTTCCTGTATTAATGAGACAATTGCGGAAATAATGTTTAATGAAGCAAAAAGGAAAAAATTAAAATTTTATTTTGTATTGTTGTTGTTTTTGCCTTTTTAGAGAATTTCCATTAAAATCATATTTTATTATAATTATAACAAGCCCCTTGTTTTTTTTTGCTGTAAATATTTTCTCTTTCATAACCTCACTTTTTTGTATTGTTTTGTGAACTGGAAGAGGGAGGAGGAGGAGGGATTTTTAATCAATACTTGTGAAATTAAATGATTATTTTCTGATTTGAGGGGGTATGACGTTTTCACACAAATGCAAAATAGGTCATTTATAAAGAGGATTTTTTTGTTTTTGCAAAAATGAAAACAAATAATGATTTTTACACGAAAATTACACGATATTTTGTTTAAATTAATTTACACATTAGTTTACACTATGAGCAAGGTAATAGTTTACATTATAGAAAAACTATCTTCTATCTATACTCTATAAACTAATATAGAATTTATAATAGTCAATGGTTAACACTTTAAAATTGTTTACTGACAATTCTATCTTTTACATTACAAACCATTCAATCGTTTACATATAAACCAGTCTATAGTTTACACACAAAACCCGACTGTAGTTTACACTATGAACTGGTCTATAATTTACACTAATAACTATTCTACAGTTTACACTTTAAAATAATGAATAGTTTACAACTTATACTAGTCTATAGTTTACGCTATAAATAAGTCTAACTTTAATGTAGTTTACACCGTAGACTAGTCTAAAGTTTACACTAAAAACTAGTTTATAGTTTACATTATGATTTAGTCTAAATTTTACACAATAAAGTAGAGTAAAGTTTACACTACAAACTATTCTATAGTTTACATTATTAACTATTCTAAATATGTAAACTATAGACAAGTCTGTAGTGTAAACTATATACAAGTCTGTAGTGTAAACTATAGACAAGTCTGTAGTGTAAACTTTAGACAAGTCTGTAGTGTAAACTATAGACAAGTCTGTAGTGTAAACTACAGACAAGTCTATAGTGTAAACTATAGACAAGTCTGTAGTGTAAACTATAGACAAGTCTGTAGTGTAAACTTTAGACAAGTCTGTAGTGTAAACTATAGACAAGTCTGTAGTGTAAACTACAGACAAGTCTATAGTGTAAACTATAGACAAGTCTGTAGTGTAAACTATAGACAAGTCTGTAGTGTAAACTATAGACAAGTCTGTAGTGTAAACTATAGACAAGTCTATAGTGTAAACTATAGACAAGTCTGTAGTGTAAACTATAGACAAGTCTGTAGTGTAAACTATAGACAAGTCTGTAGTGTAAACTATAGACAAGTCTGTAGTGTAAACTATAGACAAGTCTGTAGTGTAAACTACAGACAAGTCTATAGTGTAAACTATAGACAAGTCTGTAGTGTAAACTATAGACAAGTGTAAACTATTCCCTAGTCTTCAAGGTAAACTACAGTATAAATATAAACATAAAACGAAGAAAAACCATAACTGTGTCAACAATGTGCAACATTTAAAATGAATTCAATAAATTATTTAAAAATAAAAAACACAAAAATTTAACCTTTTTTATGGTCAAATAATCGTTACCTAAACTATTTACAACAACAAAATCAAATGTAAATAAATAAATGACAAAAACATTAACAAATAAAACAGAGAGAAAGAGAAATAAATAAAAAAATGTAACAGACAACATTTTCTAATGTAAACATTAAAATGACAATTAAATGTTTATTTTACAACAATTCACAATAAACTGTTAACAGACATTTGTCATCATTTTTATATTCTTGTCATTATTTAGCTTTTTCATGTACAATGTGACACAAATACATACGAAAGAATTAAATGTAAATTATGATTTAAAACAAGTAAGAATGTTATATTCGGCTATGCCGAATCTTTAATATATTCCGCCACAAATGCGTGCAAAGTAAATACGTTGTGTTCGTACAAACACACTCACAGATGTATATAATTATATATAAAAGTTGTTCTTTAATATAACACAGGAAGATTTAATGAATTATAAAATTGGTTATATTTTTGGCTCTATCACTTCTCAACTGAAGCGATTTTGATAATGTAGTATTTATTGGTATGGTAATGTAGTAAACATATATATTATTCTAATTTATCGATTTCCAATTGACAATTATAATGAATTTGCCTCAGATATCGGTCTATATCCTTTAATATATTTAACTGATTTTGAAGGTTTTAATAGGAAATTTCTCAGGACCCATGACTCAGGCTAAATATCGTTGAGATCTGTCAATTGTTGTGGATGCCAACAACAGACAGGAATCATAATATATGTACTTTATGGGGTCTGCGATGATTTCTTTTTGGGTTTGCACACGGAATGACAAAGTTATAATTTCCTCTTCACCAAAGGGGTTATAATAAATTCAGAATATTTAGAATAATATTAACATTTTTCCAACTCTGCAACACGTTTATTTTCCAAATAAATTTTCTAATTAAATTGAACTTTCTGAACTTTAACATGAATTTGTATTTTCTTTTTTTTTCTTACACTGTATTTAATGTATTTTTTTTTTATTTAAAATTTTTTAAGTATTTTTTAATGGTTGATTTAAGAGACCTATTTTTTTATTTATATTCATTAAAACGATTGCCTGTCATTTACAAAACAGCAGACCTCTTTCATTAAAATATTCATGAAGAAAATATAAACTTCAACATTTAAATAAATTTTTATTTTTCCAAACACTCAATTACATTCAAGTGTACTTGATCAAATTAAAAACTGCGTGTAATAATAAATATTTAGAGGGACAGACAGACGATTGGACAGACATCATCACATAGATTTCACATTGTAAATAGTACCACTTATCACATATATGGATTGGGTGGGTGGTTATAGCTATTTGTAGTCCATTTAGACATTAAAAGTATTAAATAAATAATTTATATTTTTTATTTGTTTCAATAAATTTATTAATTGATGTAAATAACATTATTTACTTATGGAATATTTTGCATTTAATTATGTATAAATTTGTAATTTTACATTACTTTTTGTTGTTTGCTATAATTTGTTTGGGTTTTAAATAATTATGGCAAATAGTGCTTTTTAATTCTGTATTTAGTTAATTATTTATGCTAAATGAAGCTTATGGAAATATCGAATCAAAATATTAATTATTTTCGAAAATTTGGAATTTTTAATGATTTTTTTTTCTTATGGAAAAAGTTAGAAGACAGTTTAAGGTTACACTGATTTTTATAACAATTAAAATTATATTATGGTTAACATTTAAAAGTAGACTTTAGTTTACTAAGATTTAGTAAAAGCACTTGACAAGTGTAAGCTAAAAACTAGATTATAATCTAAACTATAGACTAGTTTATAGTGTAAACTATAGACAAGTTTATGATGTAAACTGTAGACTAGTTTATAGTGTAAAATAGTGTTTATAGTGTAAACTATAGAGCAGTTAATAGTGTAAACTATTGCCTAGTTTATAGTGTAAAATAGTGTTTATAGTGTAAACTATTAAACTGTAAACTAGTATATAGTTTACACCATAAACTAGTCTACACAATAAACTAATCTACAGTTTACACTCTAATCAATCTGTTTATTATAAACTAGTCTTTTGGTTTCACTCTAAATTAGTCTAAAGTCTAGACTTATGTTTACATTATAAAACATACTTCGGTTTAAATTATCCTCCAGTCTCTTCCCTAAAAAAGCGAAAGGTGTTCATTTTCGAAAATCCCAAGAAAAAACGAAAACTAAACAACAAAATCTAACAAAAGATCAAAGTACTTGAAAATTATTGTTGTTGTTGTTTTAGTTGTTGTTGGGTACTTCAACAATAAAATAATGTCACATGATCCATAATGATTGAGTGCGAGTAAATGAAGTGATGCATTTTTAAATATGTTGTGTGTAACACAAACACACACACACATTTATACTGCTACAACATGAATAGAATTTTAATTTTAGATTTAACTTATGATCGGCCCTAAAATCTATATACAATGGAAAAATAGAAGGTACATAAATAATATTGAAAGAAAATCATAAGTTTTGTTTGCATTTTTCCGTTTTCAAATTTTTAATAAATAATGATTTTATTTTATTTTTGACGTTACTGACGTTTTTGTATTTAGAACGATAATTATAATGTAAAGATTGCGAGTAAAATTCAAGTGGTTTTCTTTCCTTTTTTTTCGTTCTTTTCTGGTTTTCATGTTGAAAACCCATAAAACATGCGATGAATAGAAGAGATTTAATTTAGGGCAAAATTAAAAGAGTGTTGGGTGTTTATTGTTGTTGTTGTACAATTATTTAGGGATATAAAGGGAAATTTCCAAAACGGAAGTAAATTTTCAAATATTGAATAAAAATTCTAACATGAAACTGATGATTATGAAGAGCAAAATATTTAAGTACATTTTGTGTTCAAAATCATAAAAATCAAAAAGGAGGAAACAATCGAATGATGTGAAAAGGGGTTTTTTTTAGGAGATTTTAATTTTAAAGTTGGAAATTATTAAAATGAAGGGTAAAATTGAAAAAAGAAATGTGATTTTAAAACGAAAATTTCAATATTGTCAGTGTGAAGTTTTGTTTTTGAATTTTCTTTTTTTTTTGAAAAATTTTCCTAAATTTTTTTGATACCCTACACCTCCACAAATGGTGAAGGGGGCACATTATTACGTTTGTCATTCCATGTGAAACACTAAGTAGGAATCATCTCAATTTCCCCCATAAAGCATATGTATTTTTAAGCTTCAGTTCCAAAATCTGGGTAGAATTAGCTATGTCCGTCTGTCTGTCAGAAAGTCTGTCTGTCTGTGTTGTTGCCACGCCCATATCGACAATAATTGACAGAGCTCTAAGAAATTTAGCTTGAGTATTTGTTATGGCCCTGAGAAGTTTCCTATTTAAAACCAACAAAATCGGTTGTGTATATTTATAGTATAAAGGCCGATATCTGACAAGAAACTTATTTTATGACTCATTAAGTGTTCCTGTGTCATACTAAAGAAAAAGCTTTAAGATTTTGAGTGTATGTTCTAAACATATTGTATTCGGCACAGCCGAATGTAGTTTTCTTACTTGTTTTGAATCACTTTCTTTTTTTAATGTCTTTTTGTATTTTCTAGAAATTTTTATAGTCTTCTTTTATGTTTTATTGTTTTTTATTATTTTTTTATTATTTTTATTTTATTTGAATTAAATTTTTATAATCTTCCCACACTTTTCTTTTTTAATAAAATTTCAAAATTCTAAATTTTTTTTATTATAAAAAATTGAATTTTAATTTTTATTGCTTTAAGTGTCAAAATTATATCCGTTTAAATTGGAATTCTAAGGTCCATAATTATAATAAATTATTATTGAATTATAATTATTTTTCAAAAAAAACTGTTATAAACTGTCATAAATCATTTTAAAATTTGAAGAAAAATATCAAGGTTTTTTTTGTAAGGAAATAACAAACGGAAATAGTACAGTTCACAACCACAAGTGGTGAAGAGGAAAAATCTCAGACCCCCATAATGTTTAGATATTCTTGCATCAAATCTAAATCTGAATCGTTTCAGCTATGTCCGTGTGTCTGTCTGTTGTTGGCAAGCTCACATTCAAATATTGGTCCAAATATTTGTGATGGTCTTGAAATGTGTCCTATTTAAAACTAGCAAAATCTATAACGAAAAACTAGCAAGATCTAGACCGATATCTGAGGTTAACTCTCAGTTCAAACGAAGAATTTTTTGTAAAATTGTCAATAAATAAATCGACAAATTAGAATTAAATTTTTCATAACATTAAATTGTATGGACTTCATTACCATTCCAAAAATTATCAAAATCGGTTCAGTTATAGTCAAAAATGTAACTTATTTTATGACTCATTAAGTGTTCATGTATTATATTTAAGAAAAACTTATATATATTGCATACGTCTTTAAGTGTGTTTGAACGAACATAACGTATTTACTTCAATTCTCTTCTTCAGTTTTCATCAGTTATCATATTGAACAAGAATTTAATTACTTTAATCACTTAACTGAATATTATTCTTGTATTTATTGGAATTATCAAATAAAACATGATTTTATATATCTTTAATTGTTTAAATTATTTTTAAAACAAACTATTTTTATCTCTAAAATAATTATTTTAATTATTGAAAATAATTATTTTTAAAAACGTCATTAAATTTCTGTCTCTTTAAATTATTTAAAAAATCTTCAATTATTAATATTTATTTTAAATATTTTTTAACCCAATAAACATTATTTAAAATCTATCGCTCTTTTCTCCCCAAAACTGTCACTTAAAGTGTTGACATATTTAAAATCTATTTATTACATTTTTGTTTTTGTTTTTTTCAAATTTTATTTACATTTTTTTTGACATACATTTCTATTCCCTTAAATTATTTATCTCTCTCTCTTTATCTCTTTATCTCTTTATGGCGGCATATTGTTTTTATGTGTATTTTTACATTAACACATATTTTTTTCATTTGTTTTATTTTTCCAAAGAATTGTAATTAAATTGTATTTAATAAATAAATATTTTTATCAATTATTTGTCTTTTTTTCTCTCTTTTCAATGCTGCTGTCACTATGAGAGTTGTCATTTTCTAATCTGTATTTAAATATCATTAAAATATATATATACAAACATATATCTGTCAATAAATATTTTAAATTTGATATTTAAATAAAAAAAAATGGTCTAAAAATGTCTTTCGGAAATTTCAGAATCAAATGTAAATTTTTTTTCCGAGATAAAAATTATCAAATGGAATTTAGTGAAAAAATTATTTTAAAATAGTTCGACTTGTTTGTAGTGTAAACTTTTAACTAGTAAATAGTGTAAAAAATGTACTAGTTTATGGTGTAAAAGTTACACTAGTTTGTAGTATTAATTACACTTGTTAATAGAGTAAAATAATGGACTTGGTTAAAGAGTAAAGCATAAACTTGTTCATAGTGCAAGCTATACACTAATTTATAGTGTAATTTGTACACAATTTTATAGTGTAAACTATACACTAGTTTATAGTGTAAATAATTAACGGAAAGCAGTGTAAATATTAAACGGAAAGCAGTGAATAAATTAAAAAGTTGTTAAAATAGTTTACAGTGTAAATTTAAAAACAGTCAATAACGTATAAAGTATCGACTAATTGATAGTGTAAAATATACACTAGTTTATAGAGTAAATTACACACTGTTTCATAGCGTAAATAATACACCATATTATAGTGTAAACTATACATCAGTTGATAATGTATTCTATACACTGTTAATAGTGTTTAATGTTCACTATTTTATAGTGTAAACTATAACTAGTTTATATTTTACACTATAACTACATACTACTTTATGCCGTAAACTTTACACAAGTTTATATAGTAAACGATAGTGTAAATCATACACTTGTTTATAGTGTAAACTTTAATCTAGTTTATGGTGTAAACTATAAACTAGCTAAGTGTTAACTAAGTTTAAGTATAAACTACACACTAGTTTATTGTGTAAACCATTTACTACTTTATAGTGTAAATTATACACTAATTAATAGTGTAAACTTTACACTAGTTAATAGTGTAAACTGTAAGCTTATTTATAGTACAATACTGTAGTTAAAAGTGTAAACTATATACTAGTTTGTATAGTAAACGATAGTGTAATCTATACACTTTACATGGTGTAAACTATACATTAAACTTTAAACTAGTTTTTAGTGTAAAATACTCTAATTTAAAGTGTAAACCATATACAAGTTTATATGGTAAATTATACTCTACATCATTTAGTAAACTTTACACTTGTTTATAATGTAAACTATACATTAGTTTTTAGACAGTTTTTGCAGTGTAAACTATGTAGTAGTTTATAGTGAAATTTGGAGATTAGTTTTAAACGTAATGTATTCATAAGTGTTAACTGTATAGTGTAAACATAACCTCAAATTATATAATTTTTCATTAAAATTCCTTCAAAAAATTTCAATTTCAATTTCCATAAATAAAATACATAAAACTATACATCATTGTTTGATGTCAATATAATAAAGTTTTACAATTTTTTATCATGTAAACAAAACATAACCAACAAAAATAAAATAAATCCTTAAGTTACTTTTTAGAAAGTCGATAGTTTCAGCTAAAATCTTTATATGACACACACTTACTTTACGATTTGTTAGGGAATAACGTTCACAAAAAAAAAAACAAAACAAAGTCCAAACAACCATGAACCCACAATGTCGACAATTGGTTTCCTCTTAAAATATTGTCACAATGATCTTTGACTTTAGTTTCAGTTTTAGTTTTTCGATTGGTTCGCGTTTCCAACTTGTATTAAATAAAATGTCAATGTATTTTTATTTTTAAAGAAAAAAGAAAAAATATCGAAAACTTTAGTAAAATAAATTGTTTTTGTAAATAAAAAGTAGTTACAAGAGGAATAAAAACAGTGACCAAAAAAACTTTACAAGCGAAGAAAAAAAATGTTTTCAAATAAATTTCATGTTAACAACCATCAGATGGAGGGAAGGACGAACGAACAGAGAGGTTTTTTTAACTTAAGGAAGTATATGGTTAAGAGGGACAGAATGTTTGGACAGACCCAGAGATAATAAACAAAACAATATTGTTGGACAACTATTTAATTTAAGTGACACAAACTGAACCAAACGATCTGGGAAACTGAAACAAAAGAAAATCTTATGTTTTTTTTTAATCAAAAATTAAACCTTTCACTTTATAAGGCGTTTACACTTACGAAATATTTTTAATTTAATTAATATGCATTTGTCAAGCTGTCACTATTGATTTAAAAACATCTGGCAGCCTTGTTTAACTGTTAGCTTTTACTCTTAACTGTCATTAGCGGCAGAGTTGTATTTTTATTTAGAATTTTCGAAATCTT
Source organism: Cochliomyia hominivorax (assembly GCA_004302925.2). Classification (NCBI taxonomy): domain Eukaryota; kingdom Metazoa; phylum Arthropoda; class Insecta; order Diptera; family Calliphoridae; genus Cochliomyia; species Cochliomyia hominivorax. Next base: position 72,196,814 of record PYHX02000467.1, read on the forward strand.
AAAAATTTTCTTTTTTTCTACAGAAAATTTTGTAAAAAGTATATAAATTTGTTAAACAAAACATTTGGAATTTATGACCAAAATCCCTTAAGGAAATTAACATTATTTTCCCCACACAATGACTCTCCAAAGAACTGCTACAAATTCTAGTTTTTCCTTTTTCCTCGTGACTCTCGAATAAAAGTATTTTGTCATAACATGAACTAAAAAAAAAAAACTATTGTTGCTTTTAGTTAAAGTGTCTAGCGCAAAAAAGAAACACTAGTAACAGCAACATAATAATGATTAAAAGTGTTGCATGTTTAGCTGTTTTTTTTTTTTTCAACAATAATAACAACCAACTGCCACCAACCACATCTGAATGCGGAAGTTTTAAAATTAACTAAGAAAAAAATAATGTTGGAATTCTTTTCAGCTCAACAAAAAAATCCAAAGAGAAAAATATTTAATATACAATAACCCAGGCAGGCACCTGCCATGACCACTAGACTATTTATGCATTTCTCTGTTGCCACAAAAAAAAAACCTTGATGATGTTGATGCTTGAACGTCATATTGCATGACCAAACATAATGTAAATTACAAACACATGGTCTGCAAATGACTGAAATACGGACAGACAGACGGATGAATGGATGGATGGATGAATGGTTGTACTGATTACTTGAACCGTTTATGGTAGCCAACATATGAAAGTATGAATATAGTTCATGTGCTGGCTATTTGTTTGTTGTAAATCAATCAAAATCATTAGAATTTTAAATCATAAAATTAAAATCACTGAACAACATTGTATTTGTTGATGATTAGTGAAGACAATAAAAAGACTCCTTTTGGAAATTAAAGAGAATGAATAAGTAACGGCGTCTATTTTTAATGGTAATGACAGGTGATTAGAGTTGCCTACTAAGTGATTTTACAGTGAGATCGAAAAAATCTGATCAGGTAACCTTTGGAAAACTTGTCAGTTTAATGTCAAACCAATTAGTCCCACATAAAGTCCTGTTTATTTAACAGAACGGGGAGAACTTGGTCCATTAATAGAAAAACTGGTTCAGGTAAAAGTAGTGCACCACATGTTGTTTCTAAAGCCAAAAAATAGAAGCTTTTTTCAAAGGAGCCCCAAAAGATTTAGAAAGAAAAGCAGCCTGGTTAACTCAGTGATCGAACTATTTGGCATGAATAGTATGAAAGCTAATGGAGGTTAAAATACATACAGGGTTAAAAATGTTCCAAGAACGCAGCTAAACATTTAGAGATCAAAAAGAGAGCACGGAAATTTAAAACAAGTTTTCTAATTGTTGCATAACGGATGACGAATGTATGTTCTGGCAGATTTTCCGTAAGTTCCTAGTTAAATTGTTATGTTGCTGATGTTTGAGGGAATGTTGAAGAAAAGCTTTAGGACCCAAAAGTAGACAGAATTTCAAAAGAAAAGTTCTTGGTATTGTAAGCAAAAAGCAGTGGCAACAAAAGAAGCCAATCATTTGTTACTGGGAACTCGAAAAATACCGGGATCAACATCAATGTCTCCACTTAGTGTTGACCTGTTTTCGTAGCCTGTCACTATGGTAAACAAGCCTTTGAGTGGTACAAGAACATATGGTATGAATATGGTACGAAGTAAAGCAAATCCTCAAGACTGTTCGGAGCTTAGGTCAATGAAGAGATATTGGGCACAGAATTGAAAAGCACAAAAAAGGTCTGCCAAAGAGTGATAGATTTTAAACGGAGATGAACAACCTGTTCAGAAAACACTGTTATAAACGCTCATAGAAGGGTTTCCGAAAAGGTTCTAGTGATTAAAATTTACAATAAACTGTGTAAAGTTCACATTCTAAATTGACATAAAGTTTACACTATAAACTTCTGTATAGTCTGCGGTGTAAAGTCTATAGTTTACACTGTAGTCAAGTGTACAGCCAACACTAAGTTGGCAGTTTACTCTACTTAAATACGTTGAAGTGTATAGTTTACACTATAGTGAAGTGTATGATCGGGACTAATATTTATTTAAGATAAATTCTCAATTTCTTCGCTGATTATCTCTTGTAAAACTCCTCCATTTTAAATTTTCACCAAAGATTATCTCATTGATTTGAAGTGATCATTTGCTGTCTTAAAAGAAATTTTAAGTATCCAAACTATTAAAGACCATAATCTTAAAATGATTTTCTGATATATTTTTTTATTTTATTTTCCATTTCCTGGAAATCGTCTTATCTTCTTCTTTATAGCAAATGTACTTAAGAGTCGCTCTCTCTCTCTCTTCTTTCTCTTTTCTTTCCTGCTTATTTTTACATTAATGACATTTTTTGTCTTTAAGTACTTTTCACAACAGAGTTCCTCCCCCTCCTTCCTAACAAGAGTCATAATATTTAATATAAAAATTTTTGGGTATTTAGAGAGCTATAAAAAATATTTTTATTGTTTGTTTCCTATAAAAAAATAAAAAAAATCAATTTGTTGTTCAACATTTTAGCGTGAACTTGGAAAATAATAAAATTCGAAATTCTAATTATGATTTTGTTACAAAACATGTTCATTTCTTTAATTTTTTATGATTCTAACAAAAAAATGGAATGTAAAGAAGATATATAAATTTCAATCAGTTCCCATGGCAAGAAGAAGAAGAATGAAATAAATTATTTATATTTTTATTATTAATGATTTATGATTTTGAAATAAAATAAAGGGAAATAATAAATTTTCATTAACCATTATGGAAAGACAAAAAAAATTGAACAACGACATTTTTTTTATTATTAATGA
>PYHX02000467.1:72199685-72238509 GCA_004302925.2 Cochliomyia hominivorax
TTTTTTTTTTCCAATTTTCAAGATTTTTTTTGATCTTGAAAATTTACATGCAAATAACTCGAAAGCTAAAGAGATAAATATCACATGTGAGTATGTTTCTTTTTAAAGATCTCATCAAGATCTATAAAGCAGTAAAAAATCTTGAAAATGAATGGAAAAATTTAGTACGCGTTTAAATTTGAATGTCCAAAGTAAACCATTTTGCGTCAATAACACCACCCAGGGAGATCCAATGGGGTCATAATGCCATACTCCTTTGCTATCATTATTTTAAATCTCGTTCAGATCCATCCAGCCGATCAAAAATTACAGATTTTTTAAAAAAACTATTCTGCTCCACTGTGCAGTCTTTGAGACTAATACTCCAAATGTTCCGGAGGGAATTGAGTAAACAAGAAAAAGGACCCCGAACTATTTAAAAAAATATGAGTGTTATGCAATCCACAACAAAGTACTCGTCTAATTTGTTTGAGTGCAACAATCATGTCGTTTGCGGTTCTTGTTGTTGTTTTTGTAACAACTGTAAAGACAAGTTAGTTCATAATTATGTTTCAGGTTCTGGTTTAACTCCAGGCCAGGAAATTGTGTCACTTCTTAAGGATGAGTCCATACATAATCTGAACTAAGAATGAGAGGTTATCTTGGAAGTATCATGTGATCCTTGGCCACATGCTCGACAAATATTAAGGACGGCACGGGTAATGCGGGAGCAGTAGACATTGAGCATATTGCCAAATACCGAACGTAGTTGTGCAAGAACTACTTATGTGGACCTCGGCAGATTTCTTTTCAAGTCTGCGATGGGAGGTGGGCGGCCTCCCAGTACGACATTCATACGGTAACTTGAAACCTTGCAATTTGTGGCGTCTCTGTGAATGTTATCCAAAGTTGTCGTATATGAATTCTGATCAAAATGATCTTGCACATACCCATTCGGAGATATTTTCTAACGTGACTCGGGGGTAACTCCAATTGTGTTATATTGACGTTAGAATGATGCCTCCAATGACATCCAAGAGGAAATTGTTTACTGAGCATCTTTGTATTCTCATGTAGATGTTGTATGGAGGACATTTGTATTGTAACCAATATGGTTCTATGGCGTATCACTTAGCGAAGTAGATCACACTTGAGCAGCATAATTATTCATTGATCAGCCAATCGTTTTGCAAGTAGCTAATATGATTTCTTTTTCCGTTTCCCACTGAGGGGATACTTTAGATATCGGTCTTTACCTGTTTTCTTTCTGAACAGATTTTGCAGCTTTTAAATAACGATTTGCGATGTCACATAAAAGGAATGTAATTAAATGCCATTGAGTTCAAAATTATTCATTTGGAAAGGAGCGAGATCACCTACAGACGGACGATTGAAGAGACTAACATTATTCAAAAACATGTCTCTGGAAATTTAAATGATTCTTTGCGTATATTACACACGTAGTGAGATATAACACAACCAGTGCTTTTAAAACTTTTTTCAAAATGTTAATATTTTTCTTTGATTGATTCCCACTGTGCAGATAAAAAAATACTCCATTAAAATTAAATTCTCTAAAAAATCATCTCTAAATTACTTTTATTGTTAATAAAGAGATCGAGAACTTAAATCTCTCTTTTTCTCTTCAATACAGAGATAAAACAAAAGATTTAAGCAACAAACTTGCTCACGCACAACTAACAACCAACGAATTCAAGAAGAAAAAGTAAAGAAAAAAACTTAATTGATCAATTTCCTTAATGATCATCAAGAAAGCCCTTTTACAAAATTACAAGTCATTGGAAAAAAGAGAAAATAAACACAAAAAAGACAAACAAATAAAAACGAGAAAAAAAGAAAAATGAAAGAAAAAAATTACTCACTTAATGAAATTCAGCTCCCAGCATTTCTTGTTGCTTTCTTTCCTCTATTTCTTGATGGGTTTGGGTTTTAAGCAATGCAATCTCAGCATTAATGATCGTGAGCAGTAATAACAACCTGTTGTTTGGTTTTGTTGGAAGGGGAGAGAAAGGGGGGGGGCAAACAGAAAAGCATTAATATTACAACAACCAAAAGACGTGGCTGTTTTATTATTTTATTTATAGTTGTTGATGATGTTTGCATTGTTGTTGTAGTAGTTGTTGTTTTATATTAATAATTATTTTGTTTGTTTAAGTTTCAGTTATAGAGACGCGCTTCATAACTTAACTATTGACCAGTCTTATAGAAAACGTTCAAGGCGAAGGTTGTTAAAGTAATTTGGATTTTGTTGTTGGCCTAATAAAAGAAAAATAATAATAATAATAATTTAGAGAATATATTTAATATTAAGTGAATAAATTGTATTTATTTTAAAGGTAAGTTAAATGTTGAATGAAATAATTGAAATCTAAATTTAAAAATCTGGAAATTATAAAATTTCTATAAATTACAAAAGAAAAATCATCTTCATTATTCTTAAACATAAAATCTGAAACAAAATTCTTTTCAAATTAGGAAAATTCTTTAAAAATTCAGTTTTCTTTTAATAAATTTTCTATGACGTGGACACATTTTTTAGTTTATCTTCTTTTAAACTCTGTTCTTTTTGTAAATCTCTTATTTAAGCTCAATTCTCCCCTGTTTCCATAATAATTATCATTATGATCATGATCATTCTATTCTTACGTTTATTTTGCTGTTGTTGCCTTGACGACATTGAACTTAAATAAACTTAAGTTGGTATTTTAATATTTATTTATCTCTTGTCTTTACAAAAAATTATTCTCATATTTTTATTAACATTAAATCTCATACATATTAATGATTTACGGAGACAACAAAAAAAATGTTAAATAAAATCCCGAAAATTTCATAATAATTAATGGATTTTGTGATCAAATAAAAAAATTTTTTTTGTTAGTGTTTTTAGTGAAAGTGTTAAAATATGGACTTTGAAGTCTTTAAAGACTCTTCTTCTTGTTTTTTTGGGGTATTTCATAAAAATATGTGATGTTTGTTTGTTGTTGTTATCGTTGTAGTGTCAATACTTTGCATGTTAAATGTATTGTATTACTAAAGAAAATCTGAGTAAACAATTAACCCATTAAAGACAAAAAAACAAAATAATAATAATAATAATAATAATAATAATAATAACAATAATAATAATAATAATAATAATAATAATAATAATAATAATAATAATAATAATAATAATAATAATAACAATAATATACAACGTATTTTATACGTTTTTTTTCAAGAATCCTTAAATTTAGTCCTTTACGTGTCACATGAAAATATTGTCATGATAACTTTCAAATAGTTTTGATAACAAGACTTGAAAACATTTCAAGTTCCTTATACTTTTCGAAAAGGTGTTTTAAAACTTCTCCAAAATTTACTATTTAAAAAGGGGAAGTCCCAAACCTTAAATAGGTTTGATCTCATTCAGGATTGAAAATTCAAAAATCTATTAAACAAATCACATCATAATGTTCGTTTTATATTCGGTTTTCTAAAATTTGTTCTTTATTTTCTCGCTCATTTGTTGTTGTAACAGCTGTAAAAACAAGTTAGTTAATCTTTTAGACTAAGAATGATTGGGTTAGCGTATATCATGTTGTCCTTGGCCACATGCTGGACATATGGGACGGCACGGTCAATACGAGACCAGTAAACATTTAGTAAAACATTAAGCGATTTGCTCCTTCATTATCTAACGTGAGCAAGAACTACTCTTGTGAACATCGGCAGATTCTGTTCAATGACTTCAAGGGAGGTAGCCTCTGTGTACTATATTAATAGGTAACTTGAGACCAAGGAATTCGTGGCGTCTCTGTGATTGAATCATGTACACAGTTGAAAATACTCTGTTCACATATACGAAGACATATTCAAACATATCTGAGAATGATATTAATAATTGAAACAATGGAATTTGTCTTGTCTCTGTGAATGTTATTTCAAGCTACGAAATCCTATCAAAATGATCGTGTACATACGAGAATAAAGATCCGTTCATACATACGAAGATCTATTCAAATATGCGTAGTAAACAACTTCAATTGTGTTATATTAGAGTTGGGATACTTCCTCCGATGACATCCAAGAAGAAACAGTTTATGTTACTTAACCAGTAAGTTCTTCGTGACCATGAAGACCAAGACCATTTCTTGAAAAAGAATTCCATAAAAAATGCGCTGCTCTTTGGGTTTGAATTTAAAAAATTCTATAATAAAAAACCGACTAATTGAGTTGGGTAAAAAACATAGAGATGTGATTTACATTTATCATCGTAATGTGGACAGTAGTTCAGTTCTAGAAGACAAATGTACTTCCTATAGAAAATACTAATACTAGATTCTTTTAAAGGCCCTTCAAAATCTTCGGCAGTTCAGTTTTATTACAATCAATTCCAAACAATATTTCCGAGCGGCTTTATGGGTTTGCTGTATCGCTTGTATTTACACGAATCCAAAATACGCGAATAAACTGAATTATGAATACAACGAATTTATACTGCACTATACAACCTTAATCGATACTTGTGATCAATATAAACTTTTAACATACGCGTCATAGCAGTGCAATTATATCTCCACCTTAAAACATTATTCCAGAATCGCTTCCCGAGCCAATTTTTATTTAACTAGTAAATACAATACCAAACGTGATATCTAACGTGAACTCGATTTGATTACAAACACTGATTGTTTAACTTTTGTATCCAAATGAATAATATCTCAATAAATTATTATCAGATTGTTTGTAGTTGACTGCTGCCGGTCGCTAAGAAAATACGATCATTTGTAACAAAGTGATAGAACGATATCTGAGGTAACTTCGAATTTTTGCTAAATATAAGTCAGATTATTTTTTAACAGCAGTTGTATTAGCAGCATCCCTTCGTTCCCACGTCAAATAGATCTCCGTTTCTGAACGACCTGAGTCACCCTCGGCCAAAGATTTTTCAGTTGTATCAAATGAAAGTTCTTTTCCCTAGAAAGAATTATCGGATACAGCTGTTACAACAACATACCACCCCTTACATATGGACAGCTTTCATTTTGCCATTGCTTTTACAATGCTCCTTGTGCCGCAACAGACAGAGTATGCTTTGGTGTTTTATTATTCCGCATTGATTCATTTTCTTTTTACATTTCGTCAATCCAGCTTAGAAGATGCTGTAACTAAGTTTTAGGATAATACAGTTTCATATTTATCATTGCCTAGAATAATGTCCTCTATATATAATGTATTGGAGGAGAACTCTTTTCATTCTTTTAGGTAGTACGGGTGACGGGGTTTGCGATCGAATTCAAAATCATGAAATGATTGAAATACTTGTCTTGTCAACAAGCACTAAGTAGATGATTGGTCTGAAGTAACTAAGTTCTAGGATAATGCAGTTTCGTAGTTATCGTTGCCTAGAACCACGCCCTCTATGTGCGAAGTAGTGGTGGGGAACTCTCTAATATCAAAGAAGTTGTAGTTGACGGAGTTTGTGATCGAACTCAAAAACATGGTTTGCCTTAAAAAGTAGTTATTGTAGTAGTGTAGCATATCTCTACGTTTTCGCAAAATTAGCATGAATCACATGTATTCCTGTTCCTCTTAAGGTATTTCTTGATGAAATTTTTATCTATTTTTTATTGATTTTCTTGTATCTCTTGGACTTTCATTAATTTTACAATAAAATATAAACTCATTTATTAACATTTTATAGAAATTACGTTGATCATTAAAAAATAACTGTAAATAAATGAAATAAAAACCAAGACAGAATGATATGATTGGCAAAGACGAATTTTTAATACCCTACACCTACAACACTTCAGAAATAATTGTTGGAATAGAAGGAAAAGACATTTTTTTGTCAGCAAACTTGTTAGAAGAGAATGTGATTCTTACAGATTTTGGTGATTCTTCTTAAATAGTTTAAAAAGAAATGTAAAATAAAATATTAATTATTTAGGAAGTGTTTTAGGGATCGTGTGATGTAGTGCTTAAAGGTCTTGTCAAGAAAACATCTCTGGTTGGACTCCGAATATTAAAAACTGTGACTTGATTCATCTATTCCAGAATGAAAAAAACATCCTGGATAACAGACTTTGGTTGAATATGAAGAACTTTAACAAACAAAATCCAGAAGTTTGTCAATTAGTGCCCACTCTTCAACTCTTGGGGAAATAAAGGGTATGAAAAATTAGCAAAGTTCACCACCACTTTATTACACATAGAGTGCGTTGTTCTAGACAACAAGATAGGAAACTGTTTTATCTCTGAATTAACTTCATTTAATGATTGTTTTAAAAAGCAAAGCTGAATAGAAAATACCAACTGCGAGTCTTGTCGAGAGCCTATGCTACTTGTAGACTGTTCAGATAGATATTGGTCAAAACCACTTTTTGTTATGAAGTGACTGTGCTAATATGTTACAACACACAGCAAGTGGCACCCTGTATACAATATGGATAAACTTTACTGCATTCGAGTTACTTATGTAAAAATCAGGTCAGACAAATGTATGGATAGATAGATAGATAGATAGATAGATAGATAGATAGATAGATAGATAGATAGATAGATAGATAGATAGATAGATAGATAGGCGTAGCTAAATCGATGCAGAATTTAATAAGGCTCAACAGTATATATACATAACAGGGTCCTTTATTAATAACAATTAATTACATTTAGTGCTGGTGTAGAGTATTTAAAAAAATCGCTTAAACCGGAAAACGCCATGACATACAAACACAAATTAAGTTAATAAATTTTTAATACAACTAAAATTTTTGGCTAAGAAATCAGTTGTTGTTATAAAGAAAAAATAAATACAAAAACAATAACAACAAACAACACAAAACTAGTTTTCATAATTAAAAAATGAAAAAAACTTATATAATTTATTAACAAAAAACGACTCTCGTTTGCATTATTTTTTTTTAAACCAAAATTTATTAAAGTGTTTTTTTTGTTCACATTATTGTTTTTGTTGTTGTTTGCAATATTTTTTTTAATAAATAAATAAATAATTATAATGAGTTATTTATTATAGGTAAAATTATGGGTCTAATATTGGGTTGGTTAACAAGCGATTTTTATTTACGTGATATTTGCATAATCGCTTTTATCTCCGCTATAGTGGCCACACTATTAAGTTTACGTTTTTATTTACGCATTACAGCGGGTAGATGTTTTACAGAGGTAATTTATTTTTCTTATCTCTTATACAAAATCCTGTCATAATTCCCAAATGTTTTCGAAAAATTCCCCGCTTAAATTTTCTTGGAAAAAAAATTCATTTGTATATAAATATTTTTCATTATTTTTAATTTTAAAGCATTTAACTTTATTTTTTATAATAATAAATATTTTATATTTGTTACTTTTTTATTATTTTTAAATCTTTACTAGCGGGACCGGCAAACTTCGCTGTAGCCGAAGAGAAAAAAATAGAGCGTTGCTGGCCTTAAGCAAACATTAGTGTTGTAGGACTTAAATAGGTTATTAGTAATTTAAATTTGCTTTGTATGGGAGGTGCACTTCTCACCCTGGTCCTACGCGTAATAAGTTTTGTCCGGTATAACAGATAGTTGAGAAAGTGATTAAGGCCAAATTTGAGAATTCTCGCTGTTATAGTTTTTTAGATTTTCAATAATTAATGTTTGATTTGTATTAGGGTACCCCTACCTCTGGTCTTATCCGTCCTTGTAGAAGTAGTTGGTATCAAATTTGACATTTCTTACTGTTAAAGTTCTTTAGATATTCGATAATGAATATTTGCTTCGTATGATGGGTACCTCAACCCCTGGTCCTATTGGCATTTTTATGTTATAATTTAATCAAAATTGGCCCAGTTTATACGTTACATACATATATATATATATATATATATATATATATATATATATATATATATATATATATATATATATATATATATATATATATATATATATATATATATATATATATATATATATATATATATATATATGCATACAGAAATACATACATTTATACATAAATACATACATTTATACATAAATACATACATTTATACATAAATACATACATTTATACATAAATACATACATTTATACATAAATACATACATTTATACATAAATACATACATTTATACATAAATACATACATGCTTACATAAATACATACATAAATATATACATACATAAATACATACATGCATACATACATGCATACATACATACATACATACATACATACATACATACATACATACATAAATACATAAATACATATATACATACATACATACATACATACATACATACATACATACATACATACATACATACATACATACATACATACATACATACGTACATACATACATACGTACATACATACGTATATACATACGTACATACATACGTATATACATACGTACATACGTACATACATACATACATACATACATACATACATACATACATACATACATACACGCATATATACACACATCATTTTTATATTTACAGATATAATTATACCCTACACCATCGTATGTGGTTGGGGTATTATGCTGATACATACAGATTAAAATGATGTAACACCCAATTTTAAATGTACTGTAAGACACAGAATCACTTTCCGAGTGGATTTAAAAATATCCGTCCGTCCGTCCGTCCGTCCGTCCGTCCATCCGTTCGTCTGTCTATTCGCCTGTAAGCGTTGTGAACACTCTGTGCAATTTTTGAGAAATCTTGATAAAATTCGCTACTTGTTATTTTTTGCCTCAAAAATTAAACCTATTGAAATTGATCATATTCGGTCCAATATTTTTGGTATCTCCTCTACAAATGTCCTCCCGGAAGGGGATTTTGAGATCATAAAAATCCTAAATATAAAGCGATTTCAATGAAAGGGACGATCCATAATTTATTTAAGATCCGATATAATCCCTTCACACTTAATAATAAATAAGAAAAGCATATTGTACGATTGTCGTTCATACATTTTTCATAGCTGTCATTTACAGCCAATAATGTGGTGTAGGGTATTACATAGTCGGGCTTAATATTTTTACTCGTTTTATATTGTTTTTATTTTATTTTTAATTAATTAATTTTTTTTTAAATGAAAGTCAGCTGACAGCAGTTAAGTAGTTTTAAAGTGTGTCTAATATGTGTATTTAATTTTAGTTAAGTTTTAATTACGCTGTTTAAAGCTAAAGGTCAGTGTCGTATTGAATCTTTTTTTAGTTTTAGAGTTCAAGATCTCTTGTTTATTTTGTAGTTTATTTTTTTAATATTTTTAATTATTAAATAAAAATAACTAATAACAAATAAATTCTAAGATAATACAGTTTTGCAACTATCTTTGCCTAAAACAGCGCCTTCTATGTGTGTTGTAGAATATCTTAATTTGCTTAAAATAATCGTAGTTTAAATTGGATTTTTAGCCAATCTTTAAGCTTTTCCTATACACGTATCTGGCATCTATTAATGGGTAGATTCAGTTGTGTTGTCAACTGAAATTGATAAATTAAGTTACCAGTTGCCATCTATAACATAATTTTAGCAACTGACAACAGTAGAACTTAGAGAATCACAATTTTTAGAGAAAAAGTAATTAAATGTCATTTTTAAATGAAAAATGGACAAAAAACTTAAAATTTCCATTTTTTGGAAAATAAAATTAATCTTTAAAATTTAAAAAAATGGGAGCGTATAACGATATTTATTTAAAATTTTAATGCGATTTATATGAACAGGCCCAAGAATTAAAGAATTAAAAAATTCCCAGTGGAAATATCAAAAATCACAATCCAGATAATAAACCTTTAAAATGTTCTTTTTTTCTTCAATGAAGGGTGCCTAAAAAGTTGTTTTGCAGGGAAGTTTAACAATTTTTCCCATATAAAGGGGCTTTAGAATTCTCCAATTAACTCTATTTGCATTGTCGATACAAAAGTCGAAATGCGCCTCATCAACTGGAGGCATCAATGAAGATTTTTTGCGTTTCACAAAAAGAACATGAAGAATTTCGAAGTGACACTTTAAATCATTTTTCTTCGTCTAAACCACTTTGATACATTTAAAAGCAGAGAAATTGGGCCGGATATAAATCACAACAAATATTCTAGAAATGATTTTTATTTCTTAAAGTTTTTTAACGGGACCAGATTGACATTTCGTATTGACGCTGTTGAAATCGTTTCAACAGACCTGTACCGAAAACTATTGATTCCTTTGAAAAGAAAAATCAACAAAAATCTTTCGATCGTTGTAAGAGTGATGACCTTATCTTCCCTCTTCAATCTACTATTTGTTTCGGTTGAAGCAGAACTCCCATACTAAATTGCGTATCATTTCTTAACAGCAAATCAGAAATTTGCTTCATTCTGTGATTCAAAGTCCGAGTATAGCAGTATATCATAAATTGGTTTCACTCATTCTATGTTTCAAAACCCAAGCAGTTCCATTTGATAGAAATGAAAACGTAAAAGCTTAGAAAACATAACGATCAATCAAACAGATAATTGTCAATTTGTTCCGCCACTGCACCTTCTAGTTAAATAGATGGAATGAAACATAAGCTATGTTACCTACCACTATATCACACATAGATGGCGCTGTTCTTGGCAATGATACATACGAAATAGCATTCTCCTGGAACTTAGTTACAGCAGATCAATCATCTATTTAGCTGAAATCAAAATGAAAAAAATGATTACAGAAACCAAAACAAAACTGAACAATAAAAATACCCACAGGAGGATCTATGATCCTCGAAAGAACAAGGAGAAAATAAAAAAACTTTATAATTTGTATAATAAAATCTTATACAACATACATATGATATGGACACTTACTTGTCACTGACCATAATATGATTTTGGCACAATCATATTTTTGTTCTCTCGAATACAATTTTTTTCTCCATGTGTATACAATTTTTCTAAACTGATAGTAATGGAGCGTATTTAAGATTATGTCCAGCTAATTATAGATCTGATAAAGGGAGAAGTGTATAACCTTAATTTTCTCCCTTTTCCAACTACGCCCCCTCCACTTTATCGTTTTTAAAACGACCTACTAATAATTTCCAGTTAAATATTATGACTCTTAATAACAATAACAATGTTGTTATTGTTTTTGTTATTTGTTTTAATCCATATTTTAATAATGTTTTTTAAACACAGTCATGATTTTTTTTATTATTTTTATAGTTTTAACTTTAAGTTAAAATAATAAATTAATTAAATGTACTTGTACTTTATACGGTATGACAATGACGTTTCGAATTTAATTATTAACTTGTCATTTATTCACCACAAGTCTATAATTTTATTAAAAAAAATGTCGTAAATGTTTTCTAAATTTAAAAGAAATAATAGAACTCTTAATGGAATTATTAAAAAGCGTTTTAAATCTTCTAGTTAAACCAGTTTAAAGTATTTTTAGATAAATAAAAAATTATAAACTTAATGGTTTGATAAAATAAATTGAGTTTAAATTGGCCGTGGACTCATAAGCACCAGTTGACATTTTTAGGTTATCTTTAAGGATAATTGAAAATTATCTAAATAATGGCAGTACAGCTGCCCGCAAAACTGTTAAGTACAGTCATGCTATCTCATTGAACTCACATGATTAATATACACCAGTGTTCTTCTATCACTAAATAGCTAAATAGTAATTTAGCTTCGTCCATGATAATTTGGAATAGTCGTTTAGTATACAGTTACTTAGAAACTCTCGCCTCTTAACTCCAAGCTCTTGACATTTAAGAAGCTCTTTGGGAAACAGTATCTTTCTTAAAATCCTTGTGCTTAGCAGTGCGCTACAACACCCAGGAAATAATAAGATAAACGTTACTTTCTAAGGTTCGTGAATTGTTTTGTCCAACAAATCCTTGATGTCTCTCCATGTCAAAGGTAAATATTCCAAGCAGAATATCCTTGATGTCTCTCCATTTCAAAAGTAAAAATTTCAAGCAGAATAATGAAATTAATTGGAAAATTAACTTTTCTTTGAGAAATTAGTTGGTGGTACTTAAAAAGAGGGATCTTGACTAAGGTAATATTTGAATTTTTACCAGATTTTGTAAGTTGTTCCCTACAATGAAAGAGTAGAATCGAATGTGATTTTTGGACAGATATTTCTTAGCATTCACAGGGCAATTGGAAAACAGTTTCCTCATTTTCCCAACCTTTGAATTGACTACTCTGCATGCTTCTGTTTCCGCAATCATGGAACGAAATATTGGCGTTACTCTCTCCTGTGGTTCATGAGTTGTTTTTGTTCGACTCTAGTTAAAGGCGGATCAGCAGTCTTTGGAGTTGAATTGAAAAACGAACTTTTCGTGAATTTTTGGTTCGGTTTGTGCTACTTAAAAACAGGGATCTAGACTAAGGTAATGTCAAGAATTTAAACCAGATTTTGCTCTTTGGACAGAATTTTCTCAGATTAGGTTGAACATAATCTCTTACTTTCTCCACCTTTGAATTTATTTTCTTGCTGCTTGCTTTCGTTCACGCAATCATGGAACGAAATATTGGCGTTACTCTTCTCTGTGGTGCATGATGTTCCATTAAAGTTAAAGACAGACCATAACTCCTTGGAGTCTCTGCACGAGAAAAGTATAAAATCCACTCAAAAAGTTTACTAATTCCGCATCAAGTATATTGGAAGATTAATAGTTCCCTAAAACTTGGTTCACGGTCCTTAAAAGCAGAGATCCTTAGTATTGTTAGATTTTTAAACTGGATTTTGTCAGTTCTTCCTACAATGAAAGATCAGATTCAAAGTGGTCGAAAAACACTTCAATTGTGCGCCATACAGTTCATATTGGACCCATCAGAGAAAAGTAAGTTATTATATTAACCTGTGGTATTACTATTATCCCAGGATATATAATTCTCTCATGCTTAGAGGTTATTCAATTTCCCAACAAACTATTGGTAACTTCTGCTGTAATGCAATAGTACATCAGGAACCAGAATAAAGTTCTTGGTCATACTTCGAGGGATTTTATCTTCCAATTTTAATACCTGACTTGGTTTCATCCTGTATGCATCTTTCAATTTAAAAAGATAAGAGATCCATAGTGCGAAAAAATCTGCAAATTTTATTTGCTAAAACACTTGCTCATGTTCACTTAGCTCGTTCTGGGGAAACAGTGGAGTTGTTGGCGATACAGTGACAGATGAGCCGTCAAAATCCACTCATTTGCTAATGCTGAACATTTTTCAAACGTTATTAAAGCGAATTTTTAATAACGATATGAATTTGTACCACTACAAGCTACAAAAAACGCGGTATCTAATGTCAACTGATATTTTCTAGTATCGACAATCTCTATTATGGGGTTTGGTTTGAGTCAGCATACATACTTGTTGTTAAATTTTTTTCAACATTATTTGAGACTCATAGATCGAATTGACTTCGAAACATATTGTAGATACAAAAGTATTCCAAATATTTTTAAATTTCCCGGCTTTGGCCCTGCTTCATCCTCTCCTTAGATCTATTATAACACTCCAAATCACAAAAATCTAATTAATTACTTTTCTCTTCTCTAACAATTTCAGACAAATATGGAAGGTAAAACTGTTATTATTACTGGTGCCAACAGTGGTATTGGCAAAGAAACTGCTCGAGATTTGGCCACTCGTGGTGCTCGTATTATAATGGCTTGTCGTAATTTAGAAACCGCCAATGCTGCTAAAGGTATGTACAACCATAAATATTAAAAAAATAAATATTAATTTTATTCTGTTCTCTTTAATTCAGATGAAATTGTTAAGGAGACTGGCAACGATAAAATTATTGTTAAAAAATTGGACTTGGGCAGTTTCAAATCTATACGAGAGTTTGCAGCCGATATTGTTAAGAATGAGAAAAGAATTGATGTTTTAATCCATAATGCTGGTATGGCTTTAGCTTTCCGTGGTCAAACCAGTGAAGATGGTATTGAATTGACCATGGCCACCAATCATTTTGGTCCTTTCTTGTTGACACATTTACTAATTGATGTCTTGAGAAAGAGTACTCCTGCACGTATTGTTATTGTGGCCTCAGAATTGTATCGTTTGGCTTCTGTCAATGTCAACAAATTGAATCCTATTGGCACTTTTCCTGCTGCTTATTTGTATTATGTTTCGAAATTTGCCAATATTTACTTTGCCCGTGAATTGGCTAAACGTTTGGAGGGTTCCGGCATCACCGTCAACTTCTTGCATCCTGGTATGATTGATTCCGGTATTTGGCGTAATGTACCCTTCCCCTTGAACATACCCATGATGGCAATTACTAAGGGTTTCTTTAAGACCACCAAAGCCGGTGCCCAGACTACCATCTATTTGGCCACTTCCGATGAAGTTGCCAATGTTCATGGTAAATATTTTATGGACTGCAAAGAGGCAACTTTAAATGCTGCCGCTATGGATGAAGAAAAGGGTAAAAAGATTTGGGAAGAATCAGTGAAAATGGTTAAATTGACACCACAAGATCCAAAAATCTAAAAAGGGATAAAACTGAGACTGAGAGTTTTGTTTTTTTTTTTAATGTTTATCGCATATAAGTAGGGTTTGTTATAATTTTTAGTTTTGTGGTATCAAAATTCTTTAATGAAATTTTTTTGTATTTTAAGTGACAACAACTCTTTTTTGTAATGAATAAAAATATATATTTAAAAATGTAATTTAATGTCTTTGCCATGCTGTGGCGTTGGCCCAATAACGTAATTGACTACAATAGATAATTGACCATGATCAGTAGTAGTGTTTGACTTCCGACCATTAACTGCTTTAATTATAAATATCCGGTTTTAAGAATGTCACCGACTGAAGTGTTAAGCATCTCTAAACCTTATAGTTTATTATGATTCCTTCTTTCCCCACTCTCATTCATCTCATACTTTATCTGCCACATAAGTCGACTTAGTTCTACAGTTAGCAGCCTTAATGAAGGTAGGATCCTAACTCCAAAGCTATAATGTTACACTCCTGTGCTATCATTATGTTTCATGCAAATCCATCCAGATGTTTAAAATTTACAGATTAATTTTCAAAATAAACGATTATAATAGCGTTATAAGCTTCCTATTTGTAGCCCTGTCTTTGGTGGAAGATGTGTCCAACTTGAACGTAGTGACATCAATTATTTCCCCTTAAGAGGAAAATTTGACTTTGTCGCATTACAGTTATGTGGTAAGATGTTTTTCAGGAGTTTTGATTATCGTTAGACTGTACCTTTCCACCAACCTCGTTGAAGTAAACGAAGAGCACAGTTTCTTTTGAATCTGACAGAATTTACTACATAAGATTTGTTTGTACTTTATTGCAAGTTTTCTCCTTTCTCTTTATTGTCTTAAGTCTCGAGATGCTCTTATTTACTTAATTCATTTATTTTATTAACTTCATCTTAACTCTTCGCTTTGAGTTACTGAAATGATAGTGACACGGTGTCCTCACCTGTTTTTGAGGCTTTAATACTAGAAGAGTTAATCCTTTTCCTTTTATATATTGTGATCTGATGTTCGTATTCCGTTTAGTCAAACTGATCAGCTTAAGAGAAATAAAATGCGACCAATCTTCATCTGCTTTAGTATCCCCAAATATGATCTTTTTTGTGCTACTCGTTTCCAGAGACACGATTTGTTCCCAGTCAAGAGATGACGATGGATGACTGTTCATAGCTGGATTATAGCATTGCTTTGGAACTTCAGAGGTAGATAACATTTTAGTGTGATTCTCAGTCAGCAATCGGTTCGAGAGACATACAATACGACCAATCTCAGTTTGCTTTAGGATCCCTAAATATGCTCTCCATTTAGCCGACTTAATGAAGTCCAATCATAGCCAGGGATTAATGTCTCTGATGACAGTGAAGTAATATGTGAAGAAATAGTTTTTCATGTAATAAGATCCAAGTATTTAGAATCTTTTACTAAACGGAGTTGGCATTCACATAACCATTTGTTTCGAGTCATATATTAAGCTACTAAATTATTGATTCCTGTTTGAATATTGGCATACCACCATAACTTATTGTTGGAAGATTTCGATATTATATATGAAAGCGATATGGAAAGCCTTCAATATTGATAACGAAGTATCCTGGACCAGTAGTTGTACTCGCAGTTCTTCGCAATGGAAATGTTATAAAGCTGGGATTAAAACAAGTATGCCCATATCGTGGAGATTGCATGGAGTTCCTGAAACCAATTACAGAATAATTTTTTCTACTTGTCTACAATCGCACAATATATCCAATGTGTTTACAATCACGCAATATATAAAACATTTAATGGTTCCTGTCACCTCTTTAACTTTACAGCATGGGTGATTTCTCTCTCTCTCTCTCTCTGTATCTTTAGAGATATGAGGAATTACCTGATTTTTATCATGGCAACTCAAGGATTTTTAGGACATATTTTCCTAACAAGACCTCCAACATGCATGTCAAACTTGTGTGCCTCTGACATGCGGCCAAGCCAGATGATTTCTAAAAACTTGAGATAGGTAAAGAGGTGAATGTCAATCATTCGAATACGTAAAAATATTGTGTTATTTAGGCCTTTAATAAAAACATTTCCACGATAATTAGGTCTCCGTTTAGGAACGATTTGACAAAAAATCTTGCAATTATTTTTAACTCCTAAACAGCTGAAAATCAACCGTTTGTTTTCCCTCAAAATAAAACAATCTCAATAAAGTGGAAGAGCCGTTTGGAGTCGTTCAATTCTTGTATAACGTAAGCTATGTAGTATGGAAGTGAAGAACAATAGCTTCCAAGAAACACTTGGAAATATTTGGTACTTTAAAATATAGGACTGTGTAATCTTACAAGGGTAGATCCAATAGGGTTTGCTACTTTCTTTCCATCTTCCATTGTCCCAGGTTTTAGGTTACCAAACATCTGTATTTACTGTGGAAATAACATGGAAGTAATATGTTCTAAGAGGGATAATTAGGAGATATATGCTTTTTCAGTTCTCTCGGCGAGAAAAGCTGATATTCAAAGCATCCAGACAACAATAATATAATTCAAAACCTCTAACCTCAACAAGTCGTGATTGCCCAAAGAATCGCATATCTAAGATACAGGATAGCGTTAGATACCATGAAATATTTCGGAAGCTGGAAGAGTTATTCTTCCTAAAAGAAAACATATGTCCATTCTGCGGAGTACATTAATGCTGTTCATGATAGTATGGTGGAATCTATCAATTCCGCTTGTCACTGTTCCAACATCAAATACACGAATTTAGAATTATGGTTATGATCTATTGAATCAATTTGCAGAAGAGCTTAATGCATTCTGACTATGCGAAGCGCTTCGTGCATTTTAGTTGGACCACCCGTATTAATATTAAAATCTATATAAAGTTCATGACTTCTATAGAAACATCGTGTGAGGTCACAAAAATCATTTAATATTTATTTTCTCCATTTCAAATTTTCTATCAAAAACTATTGACTTTTTCAAAAATAATTTTGAAGAAATCAAGCGAAAAACCATCAGAAAATATCGATATAATTCTGAGAACTAAACCAAAGAATAATTCACAACGGATTTTAAGAAACTTGATATTTTCAATTAAAAATCAAGTACAATTTTTTGTTTCAATACAAAAAAGATCATGAATTATCGAACACAAATTTCAAAACTCAAATCTTAAAACTGGTTTCGTAAAACAGTAACAAGAACATAATTTTATATAAAATTAACTTAAAAAAAGGATATCAATGAATTAATGTTATCCTTCAATGAATCTCCTATGAATAAAGCCTTCTTGTTTGTACAAGGGCCCACAAAAAGTTCCCACACTACCAGACAACTTATTAAAAAAAAAAAAGTTCAATCACTTACAAAGCAGTGACATCTATACTTTGCTATAATAACACACACACACAAACACAATTACCTGTTGTTGTTGTTGTTATTGTTACTGGTGCTTCTCCCTTGCTACTGCCGCCAATATAACCACAAATTATATTCATATCAAAAGTAGATCTGCCAACAAAATGTACAAAATATCAAATCCCTAAGGACCAGAACAGGATCTTTGTAATGAAAATGTAAATTAAATATTGAAAAGAGATTAACAGATAATAAAAATTGGCCAAGAATGATGAAGAACAAGATGATTGAGTAGCACAGGGACACACACACACAGTTATACACCCCTTTTCAACACTTTGAGGTAATTTCATGTGTTGAGTACATAATTATAGGGCGCCAAAAAAATGAGAGAGATTTTGTGTTTCATGTGACAGCAACAATATGCTGAAGAGTTTATCAGGGATGGGCAAAAGGGATGAAATTGGTACATATTTAAGAAAAAGTACCAGATCCTTTTTTGGATTTTAATGAAGGTTATTATTTAGAGAGAGAGAAAAATTAAGATCAAAGTGACTTTTTTCCAGGTCCAAAGGGTTGATAAGTTTCCATTTACGATTTCTTCTATTTCACTTACATAGATTACAGCATAAAGCTTCTTAAATTTATAGTGAAAATTGAGATGACCTCAGTATTGATTACAATCCTGTACAAGTCAAAGATCATTTCAAGGAATCAAAACATTCCAAATATATTATATATTATCCCATTATTCCTATTAGAAGCAAAAGACCTCTTTTGGTTTGACCAGTTTCCAAATACTATTTTTTCCATTCCACTGATTTAGATCACGGTGTATAGCTTCTTAACCCCTAGTGAACTTTGATATGATCTGAGCTATGATGAGTTTAACGAATTAATACCCTTTCTTATATTTTCCCGTTGTACTTCCAAGGATCAAAGAGCTTAAAAAAGTTCGCTGTTGGTACTTATATTTCAGCTTTCAGTTTTAGTTTCTCTAATAGTTTTTTACATCACTTATAGCTGATTGGACTTCCGTTGCTAAGTTCTATCGTTATCACACACTATTTCCTCAGGATGTCGGGGGTATCAGCACTTACTGACAATCCTCTTGTGTTTATTTGTTGACATTCTTTTTACTCAACCAAATTCGGGTTTAGCAGGGAGATTATTCGATGTTTATAAGTTGTTGGAGGGGCGATGACGCAAATCATCTTTTATTTAATATTAGAAACATTTTTTCGTGCGATCGGATTCGAACCTTGAATTAATAAAATACTTGTTTTCTAGACAAGCACCACTAACCAACGACGATGCCAAAAATAATTTTTTAACGAATTTTAAGATGATTTCAGTTATGAACATTTCGTGTACAAGGTTTCGAATGACATTCAAGGGGATTCTATAATGGTTCCCAAAAGCACTACTTACAGGCATTCACATAGCTATTTAACGAGCCTATCAATTTTTGCTGAATCGTGCTTTACTTTGATCTTAATTTGATTCTTCAATTATAACATGGGAGGGAAGTCAAATAAAGCATTATTTGTATGAATTTGTATATATTGCATATGGTTGGATAACAATTATGTTTTAATTTCGGTCTGACCAACAGAAGACAGATCACAATATTCCACCAGATATGAAGCTTCCTATATCCGTCCATCAAGACAACTTCCGATCTCGGTAAATATAATTTGAAATTTTTGGTTCATTTGTGTTATTTATCGGACTATGTTCTTTCTTTGTATTACAAATTGAGTTGATCATTTTTTATCACAGAACTGGAGCGCTTTCTTGCATCGGAATCTATTTTCTGCAGGAAATATGAATTTTAAATGATACAGGTTAAAAAATTGATGTGAAATAGCGCCTCATTTTGTTTTAAAATTTGACTCGATAGAATAAAACTAATCACTCAGGAAAGATCATCAATAAGGCTGTTGAGAAATATGCGCAGATATAAGCTATATGAGATAGCTCTTCAGTTATCAAAGGTTTTGCTAAGGTTTGTTGAGGAGGACTATATAAAATTAAGCAACTCACGCTGAATACAGCTTTATGGGAACCTTAAGAATAAGATAATCAAGATATCATACGTTAATCTATGGTCTAGAAGTCGTCCCTTTCTATTAACACTGATTGTTTTACTGCCGAAATAAATGTTCTCTTTAAGGTTGCTGATCATATAATTCAATAAACAAAATCATTCTGCTGATGACAAAGATTTTTTCATTCGACGAAAATCCTCAAAAATGTAAGAGTTTTGGGAATTTCATTAAAATCCCGAAATTATGAATCCGCTGTGATTTGTTTTAGTAGACGTTTGTGACTACTAAACTAATTGAACGCTTCAAATCGGGCTCATCAAGAAGTGATATTTGTCAATTTCAGGTCTCAACATGGACAATAGAATTATACGTCTATTTACTCATCGATTTGTTGTTCGAACTTCGTCACAAGTTTCCTTAAAAGAGATTTCTTCCTTTTAGATACGATTACAGAATTTCCCAGGCTTATTTCCTTTATCCTTGGTTACGTACGTAAACATTTTTTTACAGGAATCTTGTTAGGGATCCAAATTCCTTTTCCTTTTCTTACAACAGTGATTCTCAACAAACCACCCTGAGAGCTCTATGAATTACCGATTTCAAAAAAATATTGTTGAGAATTCCAAAAACAGATTAAATTATAATAGATATCAATACTTTCACACCGTTTTGATTGCTTATGTCAACAAATAAGGAATGTTCACTTTTAGGTTGCTTATTGACTTTATAATCTTCTTTCCTGAGAAACATAATATTTTAAATTTCTATGCTGCGATTGCTCCGGAGGCGCAAAATCTTTCGCTGTAACAAAATTCGTTTACAATTTAGATCTCATTTATTTTTCTGAAAGCCCTTTGATCTTTATAACATATTTTACTATTTCTTAAAATAGTCCTCGTACAAAAAGTACCACAAATTGTTACCATAAACCAACCCTCAAAGAACCCCTTTACCATCCCTTTTAGAAATGTTTGCTAAATGCAGTTGTAATTGTGTGTGTGTGTGTACACATTTTGGTGGGTAGATTACAAAGTTAAGATAACGGTAATTTACCAGTGAGTAGTAAGAGTGAAAGAGCATCATCAAAAAGACCAGTGAGATAATAACAATACAAATGACACGTGTCATAAGCTTCTCTGTTTTTTTCGGTGAACCAAAGATAATGATCATCATTAAATAATGATAATTTAATACAAAGAAGTTACAAATATATAATTAATTTATTTAAAAGACCATAATTGTAATTCAATATTTTTCTAAAAGATTAACAAAATTAACAATTTATTATTATTCTCTCTGCAATTTTTGCTAAAAAATGTTTAAACAAAATCATTTTCAAGATAAAAGTTGTGAGAAGAAAATTGATGGGAAATTAATGTTTCGAATTAGAATTTTCGAATTTTAGTTCTCAAATTTTTAAGGAGTTTAATTATAGTATTTATTTTGTATTTAACGGATATTTAGAAGATTTTAAGAAATTGTGCAAATAATTAAGAGGCTGCTGGTTTAGGAATTGATGCTGAATGTGAGAACATATTGAAAAGGTGTGAGAAAAAAAAGTAGTAATTGTGGGAATATTTGAAGCTACAATATTTTAAGTTTAAAATGTCTCGATAAAATAAATGAGGAATAGAACTTGTCTGTTCCGTATTCGACTTTTATTATCAATTCATCGTATTTTCTTCTATTTCAATAATTTCTAATTTGCCACTAAATCATATACTCGATTTGGTATAACGAGAGAGCTCGAAAAATTCTTAACAGACATATTTATTTATAAAAATGAAATTACTAAACTTGCTGTTTGAATCACTATCAATGAAATGGTTGTTCGGAAATCCATCCATTAACATTAACAGTGCTTTCTGTTACTTTGCTCGGACAGGTACTCCACCTCTGTTTAAAGTCTATAAAACTTTTGGACACCTTTTTTGTGCTCTTCAATATTCTTTTAACAAAAGCTCAATATCTCTGCACTGACCTTAGCTCCAGGCAGTTTGTAGAATTTGCTTCCCTTGGCACATACACCACTTATTTACCATAGAGATAAGTCAGACCAAAAATGACTGAACACATTATGAAATCTTATGAATGGAAGCAACCTCTTTTGAAAGCATTTCTTAATCTAAATTTCGGTATTTATAGAGTCCATTGTAACAAATGATTCTCTTCTTCATACCAAAAACTTTTGGGAAAATTTTGTTTTCTTTGGGTTCTTAACTGTTCCTCGACATTCGCGCGACCATCGGCAACATAAAGCTTTTGAACAGCAAAATGGGGAAATATCTGCCAGAACATACGTTTCGTCATCCACTATGCAACAAGAATATTTTTCGTAGGAAACTTGTCTTATATTTGCGTGGTCTGTTTTTGGACTCTTAATTTTTAGCAGCCTTCTTGTCTGGAACTTTTTTAAATCAATATTAGTTTTATTTTTTTGCTCCAAATCGTTCGAGCACTGACTTTACCGGGCTGCTTGTTCTTGTCATGGCAAGAACTTTTTGAGAAATTTTTATTGTTTTGGGTCCTAAACTGTTCTTCGTCATTTCCTCGACCTTCAGCTTAAAATTTTTGATCTGGAAAATGGGAAAAAATCTGCCAGAACATACGTTTTGTCATCCAAGATATTTTTATTAGAACACTTGTCTTCAATTTGGACCCTTGTATGTTTTTAAACCAGCATTAGCTTTAATTTTTTGCACCAAATCGCCCGAGCACTGACTTAACCAGGCTGCTTTCCTTTCTTCTTTTGATAAATTGATTATTTGAGAAATGTTAATTTTAAAGCTGATGACTCTCCATAACAGGAAATATCGTTGTTTCCACGCTTTCAATTTTACGGAATTCCTTTACAATTTTTATCTCATTTTGAATGTATTTTTATCTCACATCCTTCCAATGACACAGCATCCAAAGCGAAAGATATATTAAGATCGGTTTTAGCTCTTTCCTTTCAATTTGATGGAATTCCCAAGATTTCCAATTTTCACTCTTAGATAACTGATTAAACTTGCGATGTTCTCTATGATGGGACATAAAAAATGAAACTATTGCTCGTATAGTTTTATCATTTGCCGCAAGTTTCTCAAATCTCAGAATTTTGTTTTGCACTTTGTCACTGCTTCCAAAGATGCAGATGTAGACATTTGATAAGGGAGTTGACATTGCTCCCTTAATATGCCTTAGTTCGTTAATAATTTAGACCTGATTTGAAAAACTCTTCCTTCTGTCGAGAATCCGAAAAGTAGATTTCAAAATTTCAGCCATAAAACTATTAAATTCAATTCGATTTGATCACTTCGGTTTCAATTTCTTTTTAAACGCGGAATTTTTCGGTCCAACGAAGTTCAATTAAATCTCATTTAAAATGCTTCATCCTTCTTACAATTAACTTTCCATTCAATTTTATCGTTTCTGCGAATTTCAACAATTGTTCCTTAAATGTCGATTATTCTTAAGGGATCCAACATATTTGGCCAACGGACAAACGTGGTCTTATTAGAAGACCACTCCTTCTTTTTCATATGTTTTATAAAATACTGCGGGTTCCATAGAAATTCACCACTACCTTTTTATCACATTTGATCTAACCTGTTGTTCCAAAATTATCATTTGTTCCTTATTAAATCCTCTATTTTCTTGTGATTTTTTCAGTCTTAAGGATTCCAACTGTAATCCATATCTTATACAAAAAACATCCTATATTAATATTCCGTAAAGTTGTGCATCTGAACAACAGGTTTTATAAATTTCTTTTCCCCTTTTATTAGTTTGCTTCCCTGCCGGCTATAAGCGTTTGTGCAAATTTCAATCTCGATTTTACGGAATGTTTCTTAGACATATATATTTTTCCTTTGTTCCCACAAGGAGTATGGCGCCCCAACAAAACTCGCAATATTTCTATTGTCAAGAATTAAACATTTTAGCAAAAAATCTATTCAATTCGTTTTGATCACTTCCGCAATCGAAAGAAGGTTAAGGTTGCTTATTAAGCTTGTGAACTTCTTTCGAGGGAGAAATGATAAATGCGGTATCTTTCGGTCCAACGAAGTTCAATTAGATTTCAATTCAAATGTTTCTTTTTACAATATACCTTCCATCCAATTTTATCGTTTCTGCTGCTGAAATAATTTGACTTCTATGATCAACCCGAATTTCTACAATTATTCTTTAATTATCGCTTATTCTTTACGAGTTTCCTTAGGGATCTTAACATATTTGACGATCGGACAAATCTGGTGTTATAAGAAGAGCACCCCTTTTTCATATATATTTTTTAGAAAACATCAGGTTCCATAAAATTCACCACTATCCCTTCATCACAGCTGATCTCACCTGTTGTTCCAAAATTATTATTTGTTCTCTTTTCGCTGATTCTTCTTTGTGATTTTTTCAGTCTTAAGGATTCCAACTTTAATCCATATATTATCCAAAGAACACCCTAAACTAATATTTTCCGTAAGGTCGTCCGTCTGAACAATGGGTTCCATACATTTCTTTTCCCTTTCTATTAGTTCGCTTTCCTGCGAACTTAAGCGTCTGTACAAATTTTAATCTTCTATTCCCGAAAATTGTGTCGATTTTATGGAATGTTATCGAATATTATTTTCTTTTTATTCTGCAAGCAGGTTCTATTAGTAGTAGATAATGTTTATCTCTTTTCTCGATAATGGAACTCTCATGTGTCTTTTAATCTCTTTAATGTCGTGAGTTTTATCAATAATGCTTCTTAGCAAAGGAAAGTAAATCCGAAAAGCAATAGCGATGATAATATATAATTTCTTAGACAAATATATTTTCCCGTTATTCCTACAAGGAGTATAGAGCCCAAAAACAAAACTCGCTGCTGGTGTTTATTGCTCATGAAGCTTTTCAGTTTCTTTAATGATTTTTTGAATTTTAATTCCATTTAAGTAAATTATTGAACTGTATAATATAGCTTGACATATATTGTCGCCTTAAGCAACGCCCTCTATGTGTTACGTAATAGTGGAGAACTTTGCTATTATTTTATACCCTCTAGTTCTGTAGCAGGTGAGATGTCGGTATTAAGTGATTATCCTCTGGTTTGACATTCTCCGTATTCATCCAAAATCGGATTGACCAGGGGCTTGGTTCCATGGTTGTTTCTGGTATTGGAGAGGAGATTAAGAAAGCAACATTATTAAGATTCGAAGAATCATGTTGAGAATTCTTGCCTGAAGTAGAAATCGAAGACAGCAGACTTGACAACGACTTCTTCTGTCATACGACTTAGTTCCAAATTGACATTTTTAGTTCTTTAAAGAAAAAAACTCTTTATAATCAAATGAAATATTGATTCTTCCCCAAAAATTATAATTAAAAATTGTGTGTTTTAATTTCTTTTTCATTTTTGCATATTAATCCCAACCAAATAAGTACTCAGTAACAGACTTAAAGTATCACATTTCCAATAAACTCAACAAGAATAACAACAACAAAAAACTATTGTAACATATTTGGCGCGCTTCATTCAAGTGTACTCGGGAATTGTTTTGGTTACAGAAAAAAAAAACACAATAAATTTTCAATATTCGAACCAAAAAAAGTGAAATAAATGCGTCACATTTATGAAGAGTTTATTAAGTAATTTAATACTTTTTAATAAACACTCTAGACCCTAACAGTTAGTTGTTGTTGTTGTTGTTGTTTTTGTTTGTTGTGTATTTTTATTAGCCACTGTATTTAATTTTGTTTCTTGCGCTTTCAAAGTGACAATCACTCAAATGTTAAAAATAATTTTAATAATAAAAAAAAATTAATTAAATTTTAATAAAATTCCTCAAGAAATTTGTATTTCCTCGGGAAGAGGGAAACCATCGTAGACCAGCTGTCACCTTTAAAATAGTTGTATTAGTGTCCGCTCGTTCCATAACATATTGGTTTTGTATTGACAGTTGGATTGGTCTGACATTGATACTTTTGTCTTCAAGAGCAGAAAGAGTGACATTTTTCGGAAATGTCATAAGGTCTTCTATGAAGGATAAAATACAATATTGTAGGAGTTGATTTTGGACAGTTGTTTAAATTTTAAAGTGAATTTATGAAGAAATATTGAGGAAAAGGATATTTTTTTTAATTTTTTTTTCATTTTTCATTTGATATTTTAACTTATTTAAGAAGAATTATTTAAAAAAAATCTGGGAAAGCAATCGATTATTGTCAGCGAAGAGAGAATCTCTATAAATTTAAAGATAAATTAAATATGTGATACCGAAGTTTACTCACTATCAATTCTTTCCAAATTAAGTATTTGGATTCTTTGCGATACTTCTCCTTAATTTGCATCAATCTGAACTGATCTTATATGTTCTCTTAAGTCTACAGATTTTTCCATAAAGACCAGCATATATATCTGAGGGTTCTTATCTCTCGATCTTCCACGGTATTTTCGGTAGAGTAATCTTATTTTGAGATTTTTGCATAACTAGTTCCTTAGATTTCTGGGTCATTTAATCTCCATGATTATTTAGTTAATCCTTGCTATATCAGTATAGATTTTAGTGGACTTCGGATAGCCTGTGTTGGTTGTTCACTTTTAATGATGAAAATCGTCATGCAGTTTGCCTGTTAACTGTTTTCTTTACTCCTTATATTTTTGGACTCTGTAGTCGAATTACCTGGTTAAGGGATTTGAATCCCTCGTCACAGTATTTCCGCATTAGTCGCGACAACTTTATCGTTAGCTGGTGCTAATTGATCAATAAGCACTAGCTACTCAGTAATGGAAATTGGATACCCGACGTCTTTTTCCTGTATCGAATTTTTATATTTTCATTCATTTCAGGCTGACTTAGTTCACTTTTTCTGTTGATCGATTTTCATCTTAAGCTGTTCACATGGTCATTTTAATGTTCTTTTACTTCGTTCTTTTATTATTTTATTACCTTGGCTGTGTCCTAAAAGTCCAATTTTGGACTTTTAGGAAACTGACAATGATTACAATATTTTTGACTTCCTTTAAAAAAGATTTTGAAATTTTGGTACAAAATTTAACCATGATATGTTAATAAGATTTGGATACAGATAACACAACTCTGCCATTTACAAAAACCTTTTACTGTACAGCTGCCAAAAAGTAGCTTTAAAAATAGGAGATTCATTTACTGCTGTAAAATCTAATAATTGTCACTGCTTTAAATAAGAATTGAATCCAAATGGCACAAAGTTACCATTTATAAAATTATTTTACTGTACAGCTGCCAGAGAGTGGTCTTGAAAATAAAATTTTGCATTCTAATTTCTGTGGAAATTGCGGAAATAAGGAGGCAAAAGAAACGATTGTCCATTTAAATCTTATATTTAGAAAATAATGATCAACAAGTTTTCAAATATAATACAATTAATTCTAATTCCAAAGGGATTGCGCTGAAAGATCATACAGTTAAAAACCTCCTTTTTTCACTATTTCTGTACGCCTGAAGTCTCACTTTTCTCTCAACTTTGATTCGAATCTGAATAAGGATAAGCTAATTTCGAAAGGAATTAGATTCAGATAACACAACAATACTTTTTACAAAGGAAATATTGGTGGATAAATATTTGTCTTAGCAGTTATAGAATTTCAGAAAAAAACATCTAAACTGGAGTTCGCATTACTTTTTAGAATACAATTTATATTTATATATACATTATTTGTCCATGCAATTCGTCCTTATTTTGTATAATATTGTAGTCCAGTTTTCTCAACGAGAATACACTTAGGATACTGTGAAGACAACGGTTTACGACAACTTGCAGCTATTGCATGTCTAGAGTGGCAGCGTTACATGTTTGCCATCCATACAGAAAGGTAGATTTCAAATTTGCATTGTATATTCCAAACTTTGTGCGTACTGACAAATATGGTGATTTGCATATCGGTTGCAAGCGGCAGTCAATATCAGCAGCAGATTCCCAATTTATTGATATTATGCTTCCAACGACTTGGCAGCAGGTTGCTTTAGTACGTAGTTTTCGTTTTCGTTGAATTAATTCTCATACCTATTGCTTCCGCTGCCATCTATTCTATTCATTTAGTCATATCTATCGCATTATTCCGATCTGTACTACCCATTCTCTCTTTTTTATCTGTTCCATCTATTTTAACTTTTCCTTCTGTCATATTCTTTCTTTCAGCTGAACCTGTACTAACCTTCCTTTATATGTACTATCTATCCTAGCTCTCCTATCTGTCCTATACTTACCATATCTACCCTTCCTATGGGTCCTTTCTATTCTATTTCTCTTTTCTTACTCCCTTTCCTGCCAATTAAATCTATCTGGAATTGACATAAATTCATTTTTCTAACGGATTTATTGACTTTCGAAAATTGCAAACGGTTTTTATTTATTCTTTTGACACTGATTTTCAAATAATTCCCACACTGTGTCTTTTATGAAATTAAGAAGAAGAAGAAAAAAATTAAATGAAATTAAAAAAATTTAACTGAAAACACCGTTTTCATATTCATTTTCATATTTTTTCATTATGATTTTTTCTTGTCGAAAAATGTAGTCAAGTGTAAAGGCATTCGATGATGAAGATCACACTCGGACCAATATCACATTACATGGTGGGAATTCTTTACACTGTCTCAGTAAAGTATTCTCTACATGAGCATACACTCACACAGATATACACTTCTATAACTCAGTTACTCTCTGAAAACGTTAACACAAACAATGAAACGAAAATCAACGATGTGTGTGACAAAATATTGACAACAATAAAAGAGGCGACGACGATTTAATACTGAGATTTATTAAACGTAGTTTAAACCGGTTTAAATTAAATTTCAGTCTATAGAATTATAAGGGTATAAATTACGCAGTGTTGACAAAGTTATGGAAAATAAAAAAACACTGATCGTATTATCGATCAAATTGTACGATCGCAAGAGAAAACAAGTAAGAATTTTGTATTCAGCTAAGCCGAATTTTTAAATACCCTCCACCTCAAATGCATGTGAAGTAATTATGTTATGTTTCGTACATACACACTAACAGACGTATACGATATATAAAAGTTTTTCTAAATTATAACACTGGAGCACATAATGAGTCATAAAATTAGTTACATCTTTGACTATAACTTTTTTCTACTGAACAGATTTGATAATTTTTGGAATCATAATGAAGTATATATAACTTAATATTATGGCAACATTTCACTATAATTTGTTGATTTAAAATTGAAAATTTAAAAGTTTTTCGGTATAACTTGAGCTCGGCTTAGATATCGGTCTATATCTTTTAATATACTGAACCGATTTTGATGGTTTCAAATAGGAAACTCCTCAGAACTATAACAAACTTCTTAAGATAAATTGATTTAAGCTTTCTCAATTATTGTGGATGTGAGCGTGTTAACTACATAAAGAAAGACAGTCAGACAGACGAAAATAGCTAAATCGACTCAGATTTTGATCTGATGCAAGAATATATATATATTAGGGGGACTGATAAGATTCCTTCTTAGCGTTACACAAGGAATGACAAAGTTAATATACTCTGTACACCACTTGTGGTGGTGGAGGGTATAAAAAGACACACACATTCACATTGATCGCATTAACGATCGAGAGTTAAGATCGCAAGAGAAAATAATGTTTTTGTTGACTTTTAACAAAAAAGTTTGCTTCTGAATATCAATTTCAATTAAATTTGAAATCTGAATGAATTTTTTTTTATAATTCAAAAAGGATAATTTTAGGTTCTGGGAGAGAAGGTGATCATGATATTATAACGTTAATTAAAAAGACTTAATTTGAATTATTCAAATTAAGTTCGTATTTAAAAAATTTTATAAAATTATGTTTAATAAATCTTCTTTTTTTACAATTGTTAACAATTTTCCTTCTCTTTTCGTTATTATTGGAAAAATGCCTCGTTTTTTTTTTTGCTGCTTTTGTATTTTCTTGTTAAAATTTTGTCCAATAAAACTGGCCTTTTCCAACAAAAATAGAAATAAAAATGGATTTGGATGTTTTGCATTTCATTTCATTTCAGTTTTTTTTTGCTTTCTTTTTGCTCTTCTAATAAACAGACGCCAATAAAATAAACATAAAAGCCAACGAGGAAACCTTAAAAAAGCTCTCTAACGCCAAGAAAAAGTATTTCATTGATTTTTGAAACCAAAGAAATTTTTTATTTTGGAAAATATGTGTTTTTTTTTTTCTAAACGTCGCATTAAGTTGTAAACATGATGGAAAGAAAAGGCGTAAAATGGGAAAAATAATTGGAAATAAGTGTAAATGACTAGAAGAAGATTTATGGAGATAGAGGCAGCGATCATGTGTGGTTAATTATTGTTAGAAAAAAAAGGACACTGAATTAGGAAATGTTATTAAGGCATATGGTAATACAAATTAGAAGAATGTAAGGAGTGAATCCGAAAAAAATCTAAACACATATTTTGACTTATTAATGTTTCCTGAAGCATTATTAAAAGAGCCTATTTTGAGGTTATTTGGGATGATAAAATCCTTCATAACCTTCTGTTCTCACCTTCTTATCTGTACTATCTAACATATCTACCCCATCTGTCCTTTCCCTCTTATCTCTCCTATCACTCCTATATGGCATTTCCTTCTTATCTATCCAAGTCCCAATTAACCAATTTTGATGCCTTAAGAAATAATAAAAATAAAATTCTTTTGCCTCATATAGCAGTTGTGGTCAATCCAGTGCCGTTTCTTTATTCCAATTAGTATTTGCAGTCCTGTTTCTTCCAGAGGAAATTGTTGGATATGATTCTCGACGAGAATAGTTATGCGATATATTGAAGACAGCACATTTGCATTGAAGATCACACACAGTGATAAAGATATTGATTTTCAAACTAGTTAAATCGTAGAGATTTTCCGCACCCAATTCCCTACTACATGATATTATTCTCCCAAGTCATGTCACATTAATTCTCAGCGCTGCCAGCGTTACGTTTCGTAAGTTCGAAGCGAGGTCCAAGTAGCTGTAAGCCAGTAGATATATATCATTTGCATAATCAAGATTGTGTAGGTGGCCTCGCAGTTCCCAAACGGTAAAAGCTCTTCAAAAGGAGAATACGTTTGAGAGGAATTTTCCTAAATATCAATGCGGCTGAAGTCGTATTTAGTTTTTCAAATCCTTTGTTGAAGTCTAAAAGCGTTAAGAAATTGGCGAACGCCTCTTTACGTATTATTCCTCTATGACACGTAGGTTTTTATATTTACATCCAGCTTGCTCCAGCTTTAAATAAAATTTAAAAATTTCAACAACTATCGGGAATAATACTTTGTTGATTATGCATCCAAGAGTAAAGTCGAGGCAGTTATTAGGGTTTTTAAAATCTTCCATTCCCGGGATTTACGGCTTGTGCCACCCAGCTTATCTCATTTATCCATTTCCTCTTTTCCCGACAAACTCTACAATTATAGTGTCGCACTATGAGTCCAAGCTGTTTTCAGATCAACTTTTGGTTGAATCCTTAGGTTTTCTAAACTAAATTTCGTGTATTATAAGGCTCTTGGGCACATACCTGCCGTTGATTTTAAATGACAGCAGGCATTGCGCCTATTGCTCCATCCTGAACTCACTTGTTTTAGAACTACTCTTGTAGACCGCTGTAGATTCTCTCTAGTCAAGTACAGCAGGAGATGCTGAGAATTTCGAGCGTTAGACTAAAAAAAAGTTTTGATCTTCGCTATAGAACTCAACGAAGAGGTAACGCTCAATTAAGCAGTTTAATTACATATCTTAATGTTGTTTTGCAATCAGGACTGCATTATGTCCTGGAAGATAATTATGTGACTGACAATAGCAAAGGTCTTTGAAGGATTTAGTACTACAACCTCTGCTGGTTTAAGCTGTGTAAGAATTGAATGGCAACTGCTATTAATGCTGTTGTGGAAATGTGCTTTTTACAGAGTTCATGCTGGTGAAAAGCTGCTTCAAGAGGACTATTCAGCAGGGGGAGGGAGGGAGGATCTCCGCCTGTATGATTGTCTCTCATTTGGGTCTTTGATGAATCTAATCGTAACAGCAACAAGATAAAATACTAATACGAATCGTACATTTTGATGGACTATTTCCGAAGAATCGTTAGATATTTCTTATGCGTCTGCTGTTAAGAGTTCTAAAAATCTTTTCTTGTTTTCAGCAGTTCCAGGATTGCGAAGAAATGACAATCTGAATCAGTATTTTTCTATTTATTAATTGTTAGAATTGACAAATCTAATTACAGTTCAAGTAAATAAAGTTATCAACCGAAAAATTTCATTTGCTATAAATCACAACAAGTATTTCCCAAACAAATATCAACATCAAAGCCAACTCCTCAATTTTCGAAAAAAAGAACCTGATCGCAATCTATTTACGCCATAACACGTGCAATTAAATAAACAAACTTTTTGTTTCAAAATAAATGTTAAATTAGCTAAAGAAAAAATTCAAAAGCTGGATTTTCTGGTCGTTTGATTTTTAATCAAATAAAAAAGTCAAAATTGTTACAAAATTGTGGAACTAGAACAAGATGTTAACGAGATAAATTATGAAAGTAATTAAGTGGGAGATAATAAGGGTCTCTTTTGGAAGCATTTCATTTGTGTTTATTTAAATTCTTAAAAAAAAGTGTTGGAATCATAAGGGATGTTTTGTGGTTTTGTTTGTGAGGGGAGAAGTTGGAAGTGTTTTATTTGCGTAGTGAAATTATTATTAGGGTTGTTGCTGTTGATAATGCGGTTTTGTTTGTAATTAATTTGTAACCAAAGTGTTGTGATTGATTTTGAAAGATTATTTTTTGTATTGGAAATTAAGACAATATTTGCTCAGGTGAATTGTTTTTCGAAAATAGAGGCACCTGTATTTACTAGAAAACTGAGTTAAACCTTGTTATCTATGGATGAATAGTTTCTTAGAATTATAATCTCTTTTAAACTCATCCATCTCATGGGATTGCATGGTGCCTTTTATCATTCTAAGATATAAAACCGAATACATATTTTTGGTATATATATTGTTATCTAGAATCCCGACTTGCGTCGACATGATTTGCGCCGTTTCAAAGTGGTTATATAAGTGATGCTAAGAACAAGTGTCTGGTAATGATCAGAATATGGTGTGTGATCCGCCAAATTACATTAAGGATGTAAAAAATGAGTGAAAGTTAAAGAAAAGTTATTAGTTTTAAATCGGAGGAAAAGGATGTTTTTATAGGAAGAGCTCTAGCACTTAACACTGTAAGAACTATTAACAATAGAGACAGTGATAAAATAAATCAATTAGCAGAAATGGTCTCACCACTTCAATCTAAACAAGATACTATAGCAAGAAATCCCTTATTGGTTTGGATACATGGAGAGATATTGGATCTTAGTTAAAATAGGATTGAAGGACACAAAAAACTTGTCCCAAAGTGTGATAGATTTTAAACGGAGATCGACTATCTCCTCGAACAAGGTTACAGAAAGCTCTATAAAAACGTTAATGGAAGAGTTTCCGAAAATGGTTCAAAATTTCATCACTGGTGTTTAAGAGTATAAAAATATTACCATAACTTTATATTATGACAAAATTTCATTCTAATTTAACGATTCGCTTGAACTTAGAGGTTGCCTCAGATATCGGTTTATTATTATTTTGTTTTGTTTTATTTTATAAACTTAAGAGATTGAAAAAGTTGAATTCTCGTAGAGAATATTGACTGCTTAACAGTTGGGGACCACAAATCCGACTCATCAGACAAAAGTCAGAATAGTACTATTATTTAAGATCGCCGGATCTGGACCCACAGGAAGAACTCGCTGAGCGAGCAGCAAAATCTTATAACAAATGAGAAGTCTACTTCAATGCAGAAGAGAAAATAAAATCAGAAAGTGGAAGAATTGGTCAATAATGTTGTACTGGAAAACATACTGGAAACCACCGGGAATACTTCAATTGAAATAATGCGAGTTTAAGAGTGGTGTCTTGATGCTAAAGCAAGCATCACAACTGTGTATTAGTAGCATACCTCCTCTATGAAATGACGCAAAGCTGAAGCTCGTGAATGAAAGGAACGTACTTTGGCTCAATAAGGCGTCAGTGTAATGGGTCGGTATCAAGTTCACGTCAAATCACAATCAATTTGACGTGATCGCTAGTTGTTATATATATGACGCTCTGTAATCAGGCACGAGGCCATAATATGACATCATAACAACTCTTGATCATACGGGCATGGCCGGTCAAAAGATAATATCCGGTCATGCCTTCTGTACAGAAGTACAAAAGCTGATTCAATCAACCAAAAACGAACAATAACAACGTTCGATTCCATGTTGCAAGACCAGTGAAAACAACGGACTAAGATCGAAAAAGATCATGGCCGTATGATCAAGAGTTGTTATGATGGCATATTATGGCCTCGTGCCTGATAACAGAACGTCTTATATATAACAACTTTCGATCACGTCAAATTGTGATCGTCCGAACCTATTTTACTCTAGATCTCACAAAATACAGAGGTTTGCCTTGGAAACGCTCTGCATTAGGCTTCGGGATTATTTGGCTTTGTGGTAGCATATGTATTCAGCTACAAAGTAATTGCTCTAGCTTTAAAGTTAAAAAATCAAGCATATTCCAGTAAGAACGTTCAGTATCGATTGCTGACAGAATCACTTTTCTTCTGTACAGAACTAAGGTAATGCTGTTTTTCATATGGCATTAGCCTTTCTTTTAAAGCATTCTAGCATCATATTTGACATGGAAAAAGTTATATTTCATTGTCACTCGGATCCAATTCATATGAGACTTAATAGTTTTTGAATGTAACCCGATGCTTTTGAATGTGTTTTTATGTTGGACACCCCATGTTCAATTCTTCATATTCAAACTTTCCATGTCCAATTCTTCAAGCCTTTTTTGTTAGAATTTGACTTCCAAGTCCAAATTAACACTTTTGAGACGCTCAACCCGGCATTCATTTGATTTTAAGTTAACTTACAGTCGCCGCTTTTTCCAATTGGTAGAAGGCTAAAAACATCTCTTAAACATCTACTGAATTATAATGATAGATGTTTACCCTTCTAAATACCATATTTGTTACTATATAGTGAACATTTTGTCCATATCGACATTAAATTGAAAGTCATTTTCATATTATCGATTTTCAATTCAAAACCTAATTTTAAATTTTATCTCCTCCTATTTGAACTTTATTCCCCTGATAATATTAGATGTAGTAAGTCACCTATGGATTCAGTATGGATTTCAATAAAAGATTTAATTAAACTCTTATCTTTAATTCATAAACAAAATTATTCTTTTTAAGTCTCAATTATATTCCAAAATATTTGTTAACAGTTGTGGACCAACATTTGCTATTTAATGAATAAAATGAAATCTGTATTATTTTTAAATTTAATTTTTGCACTTTTAATTCTAAATATGGCCACTGTGATGCGAGGAGTCTTTAAAAATCCTGGTAAACTAAAAATGTGTTTATTAAATTTCCAAAAAAATAAATGTCTCTTATCTAGATCATCCAGGTAAATGTTTTATACATGATAAAATTATGTCTCCGGGAGAAATCATTCCTGATCCTTCTTCGGAATGTGGACGTATAATTTGTAATGAAAACAGTTGGATAATCGTTCAAACGTAAGTGGGGCTGCGAAAATCACATTATTAATTTCAATCGGAATTATTTATTAATTTTTTATTTAGTTGCGGTACAATGAAACCTCCGAAAGGCTATAAATTGGGTGATCCATTCGATGCTGCAGCTCCTTATCCAAAATGTTGTAGAAAACATTTTGTTCCAATCGAAGAAGGAGATAAATAATTGTTCAAAGTGTTTAATTAATGAAAATGTGATTGTAATTTTGAAATCATGATTTAATTCATTAATTGGAGTAAAATAAATAAAGAAGTCAAAAAGACTGCTTTTTGTTAATACGTATTATGTATTCACTGAAATGAACTGTTATTAGAAATAAAGGTGTAATAATATAAGACACAAAGTCCTTTTAAATTCGGTTAATAGTTTGTCTCATTATGCTAATGACAAAAATGACAAGTCAAATTGACTGTTTACAAGTCATTTTACTAATCTTAGAAACCCTAATTTGTAACTTTAATCTCAGGCAATTTCACTGAAGTTTTAATAGTTCTATTCGATTTTTTTGTAGGAGTTTCCTTTTAACCTTCTAAAATTTTAGAAATTTCGGCACATGATACATTCAAATCTCCTTTTACATGAGACCGATATCTTACAACAAATCCTAACCCTAAGCCATTATGACACTATAACTTCTTTACCGGTGTAGTATTATTACAAAAACGGGTCATACATGTTTTAATTCGAATTTTGTAGAATCAATTGTAATATGCATCCAGCTAAACTGTAAGATTATGTCCTCGTTTCTGGTAGAATATTGTGGTCGTATTCAATAGAATCAATTGTTCTCAGTAAAAGTCCTCTGTGATGATCTGATTTCAACTGCTTATAATACAAACTTACTTTCCGATCCAATCAAATACAAAACTTAATTCTGTACTGTTGTTTGGGGTTTAAAGTTGACTTTTTTCAATGGACCTAAAAACAAGTAATGAATTATGGTAAGTTTGCCACCATGCTCTGAAGCTCTCCCAGTAAGAGCGTTCTAAATCGATCGAATTTGTTGGTAAAGTGGTAGTAGGAAGGGGAAAGTTCATGGCTTTAAAATAATCTTGTAGATTTTCGA
The DNA here is from genome assembly GCA_004302925.2 of Cochliomyia hominivorax. Classification (NCBI taxonomy): domain Eukaryota; kingdom Metazoa; phylum Arthropoda; class Insecta; order Diptera; family Calliphoridae; genus Cochliomyia; species Cochliomyia hominivorax. The sequence goes on from PYHX02000467.1 coordinate 72,236,264, forward strand.
ACGATCAGTTTCCTAATGGAAGAAATTGATCCCGTTTTTGGTCGTTCTTTGTTTATTGCTCCCTCCCTCTTTCCCAATTTCCTTAATTATAATTATAGCCTAAAGCTTTTTATAAGTCTTGGAATAACTCGTTGTATAACTCTTAATGATAATGAAAATTTTTTATGCATTTTACAGGATTCTTCGTTGGGTGAGTAATTAAATTCTTATCTTCAAACATTTCAGGCTGTACCGACTTCACCTTATCTTATGTGTTGAAATCATCATTTTTGTGGGAGGCAAGCTTCTACCCAAAATCGCTAATTTTTATGAGTTTTCCTCAAAAAAAAGAATGTTATCGGACCTTCAGTAACACATTTTTTGGCAAAACAATTTGACATTGTTATAGCGATTGAAGAAATTTGTGCTTACATTTAGGCTTCCATGCTTCCATTCAATTAGTAAAATTATAGTAACAAACATTTACCCTCCTAAACACCATACAATTAGAAATTTGCAGTAGTCGTTTTTGTAACATTTTTTAAACTCAAAAATCGACATTATTATAGCGATTGAAAAAATGTATCAAATCAAATAGTGAACTATAGAATTATAGTACATGTTTACCCTCCAAAATACCAGATAAATTATTTATTATTATAATTATTATTGCATCAAACCGTATTTCATTATTAACTTGTAGACCCAATAGTTGTTTACATTTTTGTATTAAAATATTTTAGTTTATGATCTCTTGGCTGATCTACAATTCTGAAAAATAATCAGGAAGCGACGGTATGAGACTTAGTTCTTATCTTTTAAAATATTTTTAAAAATGTCTTATTGCTATAAATTCAACTTAAAAATTTAAAAAACTAATTAGTTTATTTTAAACTTTTGAAACTCAAAGAACAATGAAATTTTTATTGATCATAAATATAATTTTGGGTCTTATTTTCCTAAATAGGGCGGCTGAAATGAGTGGATTTTTCAAAGATCCAAGTAAGTTTTTTATCTTAGTTTTTAAAGCAAATTTACATGAATAAATTTTTGTTGTGTTTACAATTTCAGAACATCCTGGCAAATGTGTTGTAGATGGCATTATAATGTCTCCGGGAGAGGAAGTTTTAAACCCCAAAGGAGAGTGTAGTCGTGTGTTTTGCGGTGAAGAAAGTTATGCTGTCATACAAACGTAAGTTTGGGAAATTAAGGATTTATGGTTTCAAATAGTTTTTTTAATATATTTTTTATACAGATGTGGAGTATTCGTACCTCCAAAGGGTTACAAATTGGGTGAACCCATTGAACCAAATGCACCCTATCCAAAATGTTGTAAAAAACACTTTATACCCATCGTCGAAGGAAAAGTTTAAATCGGAAAAGATTTAAAATTGGATCTAAGTCAGAAATTGTTTACAATTTATTTAATAAAATATTGAAAAAAGTTCTCACGACTTTGAAATTTATTTTATTCATAGAATCTCTCTCATTTGGTTCTCTATTGAGAGTAATTTATTAGGCCTCGTTCCTTAGGTTGCCAAAACAAAGCTTCAAATCAGAACAACAATCTTCAATATCAATTTGACATTTAATCCCTCATTAATTGTAGTTGCTGTGAGTCACCTCCAGACTCACTGTGGTGATGGTATTCAATTAAACAAACGGTTTAATTAATTCTTATCTTTAATTTATAAACAAAACATGTTTTAATTTTGAAATCTCTAATATTTGCTAAATATTCTAAAACAGTTGTGATCCAGCATTTGAACAATGAAATTGTTATTTTTTATAAATTTAATTTTTACCTTTTTAATTCTACACGAGGCCGCTGTTAGTCGTGGTGTCCATAAAGATCCAGGTAAATATAAAAAATTTAAGTGAAAATAAACCGTAAACATTTATCTCTCTTAAAATATAGATCATCCGGGTAAATGTGTGATAAATGATATAATTATGTCCCCCGGAGAAATCGTATTGAATCCCTTTAACAAATGTAGACGTATGATTTGTGGTGCCAATAGTTGGGTAGTTATTCATACGTAAGTGGAAGTATTATAGAATCATTACGGTTTAATTCTGAAAATTAACCTCTTTTTTAATAGTTGCGGAGCTATTTTACCTCCCAAAGGCTATAAACTTGGTGAACCACTGGATGCTACCGCTCCCTATCCAAAATGTTGCGAAAGACATTATATCTCAATTGAGGAAAGAGATGTGGAAGATATTGAAAATGATTTACACAAACTATAGTTGATCATTGTTTATTT
>PYHX02000467.1:72238609-72268354 GCA_004302925.2 Cochliomyia hominivorax
ATTCATTCACTCAATCTAGATTTTAAGAACACAGTGTCAGAATTTGTTATTATTGGTCAGGCTAAACAGAATTATATCGGAAGTTTCATTCATTAATGGATAATAGTTGGACACTGAAGTCCTTCTCAAATGAATTCAAAGCAGAGGTAAATCTCAAGAAAATATTGTCCATATGTATTCTTTTACGAGGAAAACTACAAATTAATTTTTGCCAAAAATTAAAGTTTCTAAGACAACATAGAAACCAAGAAAAGTAAAAATTCATTCGAAATTGGATTTAGATTGTTGGACATGTCAATGTCTACATTACTTCTCTTTTATCATTCAACATCAATGTTCAGCGCTGGACATTTTCAGGATGTGCGAGAATGAGGATCAGTTGGTGACAATGGAACGTTTACTTTATATATGTCCAAGGCTTCAGTCTATAAGGATCAGCAGTTCAAGCTGGTAATTTCCTGGTTGTGTTAGAGGATATTTCTATCATAGGGCTGTCAACCCTGGTTGGACCACAAATTGGATAAGCAATTATTCGTTGGAACCTATACTTTTTTGCCTTTCTTTTAACCTATGCCCACTCTATTTCTCTCCCTTGTTCTCTTCTAGTATCGCTCTTGACATTAAGGTCTTACTCGTAATTCACACAGCCTCTTTATGTTCGTGACAAAGACGTGGTTTAAAAATTTTTGTTAAACAAAATCTTCGTGGATGAAACAGTTTTCAAAAGTAGCTAAATGGAATGAGTTCTAACCTAAAAAATATCTTGAAGTTATTTTATTTGAAAAAAAAAACAGTTGAGTAGACTGGACTACTTTTTTTTCAAACAAAAATAAGTCGTCCAGAATAAAATCATCACAACTAAATATGACATTTAGTTCACATCACTAAACCCAGTCCAAACATTTCACATAAACGGAATGGCCTTTAATTCTTTAGGCTATTCACCATCGCTCTTTGTTGTATTATAATTAAAGTCGGTTCAGAAAAAAAACGGAATTAAATTTTTGTCTATTACAACCATTAATCATATGCATTGTAGGGATCATATTTTTACTCCGCCCCAATTAACAAAAAAAGTCCATTGCTGACCTGCTTTAAAAATAAACCAACCAGGAAAAACATAAAAGATAGATGTGCTTTTTAGAAGCCATAATTTTTGGGGTGTAAAATATTGTGCAGGCTGTAACGATATCCGTCAGTCTGGCTGGATGTCCACATAAGCTTTTGACGAAGTACTGATCTTAGCTTTCAAAACTTCATGATGACAATTTCCACTTGAACTTTGTATCTATTGAAATTTGTTGTTAATCTGTCAATAATTTCTCATAGCTTCCATGCAAATTGTCTCTCAGAATGGGATTTTACGCTCTCTTTATGAAATTTTGCACTAAAACTTCTTTTGTGCCAGAGTGTAAGACTTTTCTTTAACCTTCAAACAAATGTCCTCACAGAATAGCGTTTTTTCTCCAATTTATCCTCCTATATGTAAAAGAGGATTTTTTATCTTTTATATATCACAAGTCGGTTACTTTGAAAAGATGTTCCAAATTTAACGATCGCTCAGTGTGTCTAAATCAATTCCTTTTTTGGAAATAATTCTGAGACCATTGAAACGTTAAAGATATCTTAATGAAATTTCAGATGGCTAAAGGAATGATAGTTTCAAATTTATCTGAAGGAGTTCAAGACTCTAAGTGATGAGGGGCGTTATCGGTAACCCTCCAAATTTGGTCACCTCTTATATGTTGACTTTTAAAAAATTGAGACAAAAGAAATTTATATATAAATATTAAAAATAACTTTTAAAATATTTTTCTATTAAATTTTCAAAAAATATTGTTGTAATAACTGTAGAAATATATGGGTCTATAAAAAGTTATATCAATCTGAAGCGGAAATTTTGAAAAAAAATTTTTTTTCTTAATTCCTTCCAAAAAGATGAGTCCCCTTTGAAACAACTCTTTGTTCTTAATATTTTTATTGTTTTATGAAGTAATCTTAACGGGAATGAGTGTAAAGCAAATCTTGATGAAGCTAGAGAAAGGTCTTCCCAGAAGTCCTACCCGAAAATGAATTTTTTTAACAAAAATTTTACATTTCTATTGTTAAATTTCCATATCGCTAAGCTGGAATCAACTTTAAATTATCATAAATGTATGGTTTTATATATGAGGTAACCACCCAGAAAGAATTTTTGGCCAGACGGTACTTGTAATGACAGGGTGACCATTTCACTCAAAAAAGTACAATTTTTGAACATGTTTCTATAAGAAAAAGATTTTGGGTATTTTCTCAGAGAAAAGTGGACATATTTTTAATTATTTGAATTATGGACAAGTTCATGTACATCATATTGAAATTTTAGAAAAACAGCGTTATTAGTTGCAATTTTATAAAAGCCTGAATATTGATTTCGTTTTCCAAAAAAATAACAAAAATTCTATAATTTAATGTTTTGACTCCAAAAGACAATTCACTTACTTTTTCTTTGATAATTATGAATCTGCAAGTTCTAACGATTTCAGAGATACTAAATATTTCTGTAAAGGATTTATACTTTGGCTGAAAATTCAACCTCAATTAGGCTTCCCCTACACAAATTTAGATATATCGTTAATGAAATATGTTCATAATTCCGCTATGAGATGATTTTTTAATGTCATTTCTCATCCCTTTTATTTTAAATGAATCCCATTTCCCAGCTTTAATAATTTATAAACTTAATTTAAGTTAAACTTAAATTTATTTAACTTAAATTTGATTAAATCACTCATTCTCCTGCCAACCAAAAGTTAGTAAATATTTAAGTTCATCTCATAGATTATGATAACTTAATCTTAACCAAAAGTAGAAAAAAAATGACAAAAAAAGAAGAAAATTTTATATTTTGTCATTTTCCTGTCATCACACATAGACCTTCATTTTCAAATATATACTTAAAAATTTATTTGCTGGGAATTACATTTAGAATATTTATATTCTGGCAACAAAACAGCTTTATGTGTCACAGTTTTGAAACTTTTTTTCTCTCTTCCACTATCAACACATACACATATGTGAGTAAAAGTTTACTAATAGTTAAATGTGTGTTAGGTGTGTGTTGTATATGTATGTGTGTGTGTAAAAGTGTTATCAAGTGTGCTGACCCTGGTTTATATCCTTAAACCACCAGTTTTCTTTTTAAGTTCTATTTACGTTTATGTTTGTGTGTGTGTCTCTTTGTCTGTCTGTATGTGTGTCTTTTTTCTTATTTCTTAAATAAAATTAATAGTTTCTCATTTTCATTGTCCTGACAACAAGTGCTTTAATATTAATACCGATTTCCCTCTCTTTCTCTCTTAGTTTTAGTTATTTGTTATAAATCTTAAGGATCAAGAATTTTAGTTATAAAAAATTGAAAACGACTCAATGCCACGGGGGAAATTGATATAAATACAAAACTTTTTTTTAATTCCTTTTTATTAATGATGAAAATGTTTCTTACATTTTTATATAAAACTGTTTGATTCTTTATTTGTTTTTGTTTTATTTTTAAATAAGTATTTACAAAAAAAACAAACAAAAACGAAAATAATAATTTCCTTTTGCGGTAATGGTTTGTTGTTGTAATAATGTAAAAGGATAATAAAAAGCTTTTAAATGTTAATAGTTATGCGAGGGTTATAGTAAAAGTTAATGGTTGAGTGTTACAAAAAGGACAATAAAAAGTTAAAAAAATACATTTTTATGTAAGATTTTTCAAAAATGTCCTTTTTATTGGGAATTTTTAAAATAAAAATTAATTTGTATAGGAAATTTTCCAAAAATATCTATTTTATAGGAATCTTCAAAAAATTTCCTTTTAATAAGGACGTTTCTTCAAAAATGTCCTTTTATAGATATTTTTTTTTTCAAAAATGTCCTTTTTTAAATACCTTTTTTAAATTTTTTTTAATATTGATTTTTTTAATTCCTTTTTATAGGAAATTTTACAAAATGCTCATTTTCATGGGAATTTTTTTTAAACTTTCCTACTTTATAGGGATTTTTTTAAATTCTCTATAAAAAGTATTTTTTTTTTTTGAAATTACCTTTTTATGGTGAATTTTTCAAAAAGTTTTGTTTTATAATAAATTTATTTAAAAAATTAAATTAAAGGGAATTTTCTTTTTTATAGTTAATTTTTGATAATTTTCCTTTTTATAGGGAATTTTTCAAAAAAATTCCTTTTTATAGGAAATTTTTGAAAAATTTTCTTTTATAGGAAATTTTGAAAAAAAATTCTTTTTATAGAAAATTAAAAAATTTCCTTTTCATAGGAAATTTTTAAAAATATACTTTTTATAGGAAAATTTGAAAAATATCCTTTTTATAAGAAAATTTGTTAAATTTCCTTTTTATAGGGAATTTTGAAAAATTTCCTTTTTACAGGAAATTTTGAAAAATTTCTTTTTATAGGAAATTTTGAAAAATTTATTTTTTATAGGAAATTTTGAAAAATTTCTTTTTTATAAAAAAGTTTTAAAATTTTCCTTTTTATAGGAAACTTTTAAAATTTTCCTTTTTATAGGAAATTTTTAAAATTTTCCTTTTTATAGAAAATTTTTAAAATTTTCCTTTTTATAGGAAATTTTGAAAAATTTCTATTTTATAAGAAAATTTTGAAAAATTTCCTTTTTATAGAAATTTTTTGAAAAATATCCTTTTTATGGGAATTTTTGAGAAAATACCTTTTTATATAAATTTTTTTAAATTTTTCATTTTTATTTTTGAAAAATGACCTTTTTATAGGGAATTTTTGAAAAATTGGAATTTTTGAAAATTTTCCAAAAAAAAAAAATCTTTTTATATAAAATTTTTTGAGGATTTCATTTCATTATTTAATGGGATCTTTAAAAAATTCTCTATATAAAGTTATTTTTGTCAAAATTTCCTTTAATAGCAAATTTAAATTTCTTTTTTTAATTTTCTTTTCGTGGGAATTTTTTTATAAATTAATATAAATTTTCGAAAATTTTGTATTTATAGTAATTTTTTAAAAAATTATATTATATAAAATTTCCTTATATTAAATTTCCGTCTTTAAAGGAAATCTTTGAAAAATTATTTTTCCGGTATTTTTCTAAATTTATTTTTTTAAAGTTTGTTTAATATTTCTTTTTCATAGCCAAATTTAAAAAATGTCATTTTTATAGGAGTTTTTTTATAAATTACCTTCTTTAAAGCAAAATTTTCAAAAAGTTTTTAAAAGGAATTTTCCAAAATTTTTCCCTTTTTTAAGAATTTTTCAAAAATTGATTTTCTTTAGGGAATTTCTTAAACATTTTCTTTTTATGGGAAATTTTCAGGAATTTCCTTTTTAGAAGGAATTTTTCAACATCTTTTTTTATAAAGAAATTTTCCAAAATCTTCTTTTCTTTTAAATTTTCCCTTCCTTGCTATAAGAGGAAATTTTCTATAGGAAGATATTTTAAAAAATCCCATAAAGAGGAAGAAATTTCCTATAAACATGAAATTCTTATAAAATTTCTCATAAACATTAATGGCGGAAATTTTGAAGAAATTTCTTATCGACAAGAAAACCTTATAAAGTTCCCCATAAATGGGACATTATTTAGGATCCTTTATACGTTTTCCAGAGAAGAAAATTCGCACAAGAAGGAAGCTTTTAAATAATTTCCCAACTAATGAAAAATTTTAAGAAAATCCCCATAAAAATGGAATTCATAAGGAAATTTCTATTAAGAAGGAGTTTTTATGAAATGTTTAAACAACTTGCTATAAAATCGAAATGTTGCAAAAATTGCGAATAATAAAAAAACTTTTTCCGAAATTTCCTTAACAATAAATTTTATAAAAATTCCCATTTCTATGTTAAGACTTCAATTATTTTTCCCTTCCTCCAAATTTCCTTCTTAAAACCAATAAAAATTTCATCTCCTTTTTTCTTAAAAAAGTTCCAATTTCAAAAATGGCAAAAATCATTAAATTTATGTCATTTTATCAATTTTAACAAAAACTTTAAATTTTTTGTTTAGAGACAAAAAAGCCAAAATTGAAAAAAGTACTTTAATTCATTTATTTGCTTTATAAGCAGCTTCCTTGTTTACTTCTTCTTCTTCCAATACCACCTCCTCTTCTATTAGCGAAACCTCTTGGTCAGTTTTTTGTTGTTGTTTTTATTATTTTTTTACCACAAGAAAATCAATTTTGTCAAACGGGTCATTAAGTTTAATGAACTTTAACGCAACACAAAATAAACTGTTTTATAGAAAAAGAGGAAAATGCGGACACAAGATGAGAAAAAAACATTTTAAAATAAAAAAATTCTAAACATTTTTTATAGAAAATAAAACAAAATGAAATTATAAAGTTTTTTGATCTCGTTATTGTTGCTCTTTTTAAGGTTAAAACGATTAAATGGAAACCGAAAAAAGTATTTTTTTTTTAATTTTCTGTAAAAGGGAAAATAAATTTTTAATAAAAAAATAAGTTTTTCAATTTTATTTTATATAACGAAATGGAAATTCTTAAAGAATTTTATAAAAAAGGAAATTCATTAAGAATTTCCTATAAAAAGGAAATTTTTAAAGGATTTTCCCCTATAAAAAAGAAATTCTTAAAGAATTTCCTATAAAAAAGAAATTCTTAAAGAATTTCCTATAAAAAGAAATTCTTAAATAATTTCCTATAAAAAAGAAAAGGGAAAAGGAATTTCCTATAAAAAGGAAATTCTTCAAGAATTTCCTATAAAAAGGAAATTCTTAAAAAAATTTCCTATAAAAAAATTCTGATTGATACCAGACGAACGAATGAAACTGTGGCTCGAATGATCGTGGGGATTTGCTTCTAAACGGGAAGCGCCAGAATCAGAATATCGGTCTAACTACCAAACAAAAATATGGTTTAGATGAAGAAACTAGCGATCATGAAGGCCATAATCTGGATCTAGGGGAATCTGGAAGCCTGCGATTTAAGGAATTGAATATCTTTACCGAAAGCTAAAAGGCAATCAAGGCTATTTCATCTTATGATACCAAGTTTAGAATTGAGAGGGCTTGTAACTGAATAAGTATTGTCAAACCTATACTTCTACACGGGACTCAGATGGCATTAGATAAAATTGATGGCATAGAGATAAAATTCCACTGTACGCTATTTGAAAAGGTTCTTAGATCGATGGTCTTTCTGATGACAGGTGTATTGCCCCGACCAAGTCCCTTCTCACTTTACTGAACTGGCCTCCTGTGGATCTTATATTTAAAGAGGCGGCGAAACATTCGGCTTTTCCGATTGCAGTATTTACAAAGATGGTTCCAAGCGTTGTGGATGCGAAAGTGAAGGTTGTTTTATTGCGAACCTGGGTCTCATTTATAAGACATTCGAAGTTAGGCTTATCTGGATTCCAGGACAGATAAGCGTTTACTTATATCAAAGTTAGCATTGCTGTGAGGCTGTACAATATTTCACAGACATGGTGGTCACTTGTGGTACTGTTTGTATTACCTGGTCCTTGTACAACGTCAAATTTGGTTTCGTAATTGATCAGACACCATAATTTGGAAAACTATGCCAGAAAATGAGGCTGGTCTCTGTTGATATCTGCAGAATCTGCCGCAATAAAGCAGAAGAGCAGACTGGTTTTACCACTTCGAGGCAATAATCTTGGTGCAAGTACCCTCATGCAGGATGATATTTGTAAAATGAACATAAGATATTTCCCTTAAGGTGTAACTTGTCTTGACACAGACTATATGCAGTCGGTGGTGTAACTTCTTACGAATGTTGACTGTTCTTGGTAACACATGTGGATTTGTTTCCTCTCTTCAACGTAACCTAACTTTAACCTTAAAAATGAATGTCTTCAGCATAGAAAACAGATTTCTTTAATTTCCATTCTTTTCCACATTTATATCTCTTTCATATCAAAAACTTTAAATATTATTTTTCTTTGCAAAACTTAGTTTTTCCTTAACTAGAGTTTTAATCTATTTAAAGTTGGAAACCACATTTTTTATTCTCTTTTCTGGAAAAATGTATTTATGTCTTTTTTTTCTAAAAAGCTTTAAATGAAATTAATCTTCTAAAGTCCAAAACCCCATAAAATATATTTAAACTTGAGGTTATGTATGTGTGTACAAAAAAAGTGTGAATGTATGTTTGTGTGTAAATAGGAAATCTTTAGCTGTAACAAAAATAATTTTAAATTTGGTTCTCTCTTCTTTCAAAAAAAAAAAACGCAAAACTTTTCACAAATCGTCCTTCAAAGGAAGAAACGAAATAAAAATATTTTTAATTCATTAAAAATGTTTAAATTGAGTCAAGTTCTAGGTTTTTCTTTATTTTGTGTGATTTTTATACCCTCCACCACCACAAGTGATTAAATCATGTCGTGTGTAATGCTAAGAAGGAGTCACCTCAGACCTCATAATATATGTCCGTCTGTCTGTCTGTTCTTGGCATGTCGCAATAATCGACAGACCTCAATGAGATTTGACCTGAGTATTTGCTTTAGTCTTGAGAAGTTCTCTATTTAAAACCAACAAAATCGGTTCAGTATATTCAAATATATAGTCTGATATAGTTATCACTAAGTTTAAGCAAAGAACTTTCCTGAAATCGTCAATTATAAATCGACAAATTAGAATGAGATTTCGCCATAATATTAAGCGTATTAAGTACTTCATAACCATTCCAAACATTATCAAAATCGGTTCAGTGGACTAATTCGTGACTCATTAAGTGTTACGTGTTATATTTAAGAACAATTTTCTCATCTGTGAGTGTATGTGTGAGTTTGTATGTACAAAATATATAACGTATTTCCTCACACACCTTTGTGGTGGAGGGTATTAAGGATTCGGCATATAACATTTTTACTTGTTTCTTTTCTCAATGTTTTTGTTTTTTATCGTTACCTTGGTCATGTGCCTTATTTGCTCTCTCTTTCTCTTGGTTAACTGTTATTTTCCGCTATTTCCTCTTTGTTATTTTTGGTGGGTTTGTGATTGTGTTTTTTGGTTTTATTGAGAAAAAAAGGAATTTCTAGCATTTAAGTGGGTTTGTTTGTGTGTGTGTGTGTACGTAAGAGCAGGTAATTTTAGTGTTTGCGTTTGTATGTAACTGTGTGTAAGCGTTAAGTCTTTAATATATATTTGTGTTCGTTTTACTAAATTTTAGTACATTTTTTCAGCTTTAAGCTAAAAATATTAAAGAGATTTAGAAAAAAGACATAAATTTGAACTAGAGATGGTTTAATTAACAGACAAAATGTCGTTAATTTCTAAATAGCGGAAATAGTTTAAAATATTATTTCGCATAAATTTCGCACACAAGCAAAAGTCCAATAAAGACTTATTTTTGTCAAATTTCATTAAAATCCTTTTGCATTTAGGACTTTTAAGAATCTAAGGAGAATGTTTGTATGACGATTAGGTGAAATAATAGACCGATTATCACTTACTTCTGGAGACATAGAAGTGTTTTCAGTCACTTTGCTAAACAGGTAGTCTATTTCCATTAAAAATCCACCACACTTTACGACAGCTGGTTTGTACTCTTCAGTGGCTTTAACGCACTTTTTTCCGGCCACCCATGTTAATCTTATAATAACAACTTTCGTTTTGTTTCTAAATACCAAAATTTTTTCTTTGGTCGTTTCGCCATTTATGTGTTCAAGTGTTGACGTGCTTTTCATACAAATCATCCATTTAAAAATTATAACTCGTGTTTTTGGAACAAGTTTTTTTTTCGTTTTACGTTGCCTTTGAAGGGAATAATAAATTTCTAACTTAAAGATGATCTAATTTATAAATAAAGTTAAAAAAACTAAATAAAGAAAATATAAAAATGCAGTAATTTGAGGATAATTTTTTTTTAAAATATAAATTTAACAGAAAACTTTGTCACTCATTTTTTATTGAAGCGAATTTTTTGGCGAATTTAAAAAAAATCTCTTTTCTATTTTTAACAAATTTTATTTGTAACCATTAACACTATGGCGGAGATATGAAAAAATATGGACCCAGCTTCGCACAGTTTTTTATATTAAGAATGAAATGACGTGGCCATTTCAAAAAGAACCCCACTTTGCGTCATAAAAATATGTAAGACCGTGCAGATTCCTTAAATCTGAAATCTGATTTTAAAGATTTTCTTAAATAAATTTTGCTAATAAAGAACTTCAAAAATCTTATCATATAAATTAATTATCTCTAAAGGAGATATTAAACTCTAAAAATCTTTGAGCAATTTTAATGCCACAGCGGGAAAAAATTTTATCCGACTTTTTAATATCGTTTTTTCAGTTATAAAATTTTAAATTTAAATGACAATTTTCCGCAGTTTTTGACAAAAAGTTGTTACACTTGTTTGGAGTTATAGAACATTTTTCTTATTTATATTCTTCTGAAAGATTACTGTAAAAGCTTTTGTTTGAAAAGACTTCAATTTTGGGCGAATCAGATTTTTCTGAATTCGACCAATTTTCTTCATAAGACTCCAATTTTCGATTTAGTTTTTCATACGGCGAATTTGAAATAAAAAAACTAAAGTTTTACATAGATTAATGTGTTTTAAAATTTATGGTAATAGAAATGTATGCACCCCGATATCTGTTGGAAAGATAAAACAACAATCGTAAAATCCACGTTGATCTGTAATGTGGGTGTTTACAAGGGTGGGTCGGCCTAAATACAGCAAAAACATTTTCTGTGCCAGTAACCCCTTAGAATGACAGAGTAGTTAATGCTTTTAAATCTGGCATCCCCTATTCCTACTATTCATATATATATATATATCGCTTTTTACGACATATTGGTATATGTATTTGAAACATTTGGAGTTTTCGAGCATAAATGAATTTTATGAGGATTTGGGGAATGTTCATTTATTATATTACAATAAAAACAAGTAGGAATGTATAGTCGCCCGACTATCTAATACCGCATACCACATCGTCGGTTAAAAATGGTGGTTACGAATACTAATTAACGACCCTCGTATAATATAATTTTCAGATTTATTATGAACCGACGCTCGTATAATTTTACATATCAATTACTTTTGCCAAATTTCGCTTAAATCGCTTTGTATTTAGGACTTTTATGACCTTAAAACCCATTCCAGGAAGAGCGTTTGTATGGGAGGTACCTGTAATATTAGACCGAACATGGCCAATTACAACAGGATTTGTCCTTAACCTAAAATGATCATAATATGTACCTAATTTCATTGCAATATTTCAAAAATTGGGACCTTTAGATTGATAACAACGTTTACATGAACAACCAGACAGATAGACAGACAGATAGACAGACGAACGGACATCGTTAAATTAATTCTGAGTCGAACGGTATTCTTAAAGGTGGATGTAATGCAATTTAATATGTAAAACGAATTCAAAATTAACAAAATTGAGCTCTTCTTAAACGATTTATAATGACCGGACTAAAAGAAAAGATGCTGTACACAAAAACAAAAAGATCTGTAATTTGGGGCGTGGCAAAAAAATAATTTTTGGATTTCTGAAAATAGCATCAACTATTCTTTCATTGTAGGGGGTAATTGACTCAACATTTTTTCGACCCCCCTTGTGTATACTTAAGGTGGGTTCTACACCAACCCATAACCAACCACCTATGGGACTGTAAGTTTTAAAGATACTTTCTAGGGTCCATTTTTTATTTTTTTATTTTTTAGCAGTTTATCTGTGCTAAATAAGTTTAAATTGACATTTCGCTTTAATTTTAAAAGAAATATTTTTTTATGTCATTAAAAAATTTCCTTATTAAAGTTGATAAACATTTTCTCACTTTTTAATAAAATTATAATTTCGTTATTTTCCATTTTTTCTATTTCCAACTCTAAAATAAATTTAAATAAAAAATTAACCTCATTAAAAGGTTTAAATAATTTTTTTAATGTTATTTTACTCACACACACATATAAACAATTCAATTACATACAAAATATATAAAGCTTTTATGTCAAACCATAAAGTGTGTATACAAAAGGATTTTATTCAATTATTATTAATTTTATTCTGGGATTTTTAATTTTGCTTTTCTGATATTTTAAGACAAAACGCAATAAAAAGCGTCAGAAAGCACATTTGGTATACTTTAATCTATAGTTAGAACACGGAACCAGAAAAGGTAGTAAATGTAACGAAAAAGAGTGTAGAATTGAACAAATGTGGGTTAAACATTAGTCAATGAAACTTTTATTCATCATAACAAATATGTTCGTTAATTTTTCGTAAATACTTCAAATTGACGAAAAATTTTCAATATGACTATTTAAATTCGTTAAAAAATGGTGTTAATTTGAATAAATATTATTCAATTTGAATAATGTATGACAAAAATAAATTATTGATCATATTGATAAATATTATTCAATTTAAATACCATATTTAATTGAATTGAGGAAATATTTACGTAAAATTTTTTAATAATTTAATACATAGACTATTAAGGACCAAGAGAAGAAGTACTCCCCATACAAAGCAAATATTGATTGTCGAATATCTATAGATAAACTACAGCGAGAATTTGATCCTAATTACATTTTTTAATACACGTCGATTTGTCGGTCATGAGCGGAACAGCTTTTATTTCTGATGATGTTACTTTCATGTTTGTTGATCAGCTGATCTTTCATTTGCATTTTCATGAATTTATGCAAAATATTCCTTTAATTTCAATCATTTTAATAAGAATGTTCTATTAAATACTTTCGTCCCTTGATTTCATTATTTAGTTTACATTTTCTTTGTCATTTTTCATTTTATATGCCAAAGAAAATAAACAAAATTATTTGATGAAAAAAATAGTTAAATTAAAAAAAAATTATTCAAATTAATTTCATTTTAATACGCAGAATTTAATAAATTTGTGTGTTATTTTACTTACGATGCGTTGCAATCATTTTTATTAAATATTTGTTGATACAACGTTTCAATTTTACATCATTTAATTAAACACTCTTTATGATTATTTTTTAGTATATTTGAAGAAAATTCTTCAGTTTGAAGAAAAATTTTGTTAACAAGAATAAATCTATTTATTTAACACATTATTTTTCATTAAAGTCCTACGAAAATTTTTCGTTAATATTATCTATGACATTTGGTTCATGCTTTACATCCTTTATTATCAGCTTAGCTATAACTGTATGTAATTTTCATTGAATTTGGATTAGGTGTTCGAAAGTTAAAGATTTCTATATGATTCATATGATACACTGATGATAGACTGTATAACTGTACAAGTAGATGTTTCAAATGATAATAAAAAAAAACAAGTAAGAATGCTTTATTCGGCTATGCCTAATCTTCAATACCGATATTATTGCTTTTAAATAGGAAACTTCATAGGACTATAGGAAATACTCAGGCCAAATTTCATTGAAATCTGTCAATTATTGTGGATGTCAGCGTGCCAACAACAGACAGTTAGATAGACAGACTTCCCCATTAATAATAAAAATGAATGCGATCCAAACAAATATTATGAATGTTCTGCGTTAAAAGGTAGGAGAACTACAAGGTCTTATCCACTGTTCTTTTATATATGGAACACCCATTTGATACCTCCAAATACGACTTTGGGTGGTTGACCATATGAATTTCTATACTTTGGGTTAAGGATTTATATTTAGTTCGACACAATGATAACAGCAGACGGATTAATGGGTCCTCAAAAGAGATATTGCAGCCATCAACAAATTTTAAACGCCCGCCCATCTGAATTCCAGTACAAGAGGTTTACAAAGGTTTCCTGCTATAAATTCAAATTTCATGTATTAAAATACACTTGTATTAGACTTGATTTCAATACCATATTCCAGTGAAAAGGAAACTTGAATTCAAGTCGAACATGACAGTGTTTGGAAAGTTGATTTCAACTCATACAGTAAAGTAAAATTCAAGTAAAAAAACATTGAAATCAATTTTAAATACAGTTGAATACAACCCTCCAGTAAAAGTATCATTTAAGTATTAAAAATAATGAAATTCAAATCGTTCGTGCCACTTAATTTTAATACAATATTTTTTAAGTTTCTTATTGCACAATAAAGTTTCATCATGTCAGAATTTTAGGTAGAGTTGTTTAAAGCCATTTTTTATGTGCTTCATTTCAAATTAATGTCGAATCTTGAATTTCTTTTTTCGGAAAATAGTCAGCAAGTAACTTTCAAAATACTTGAAAATTTAACTGGAATTTAAGTTGAATTCAAACAAAATTTTCAATACTTGAAATTTATTTTTTGGATTTCTTATTGTAATGTTTCTAATCCAAATGGATATATTTTTACACCTTCTCATAGCTCCCGGTGGCACCACCAAAAAAACATATATATTACATTTATGTTTCACTTAATGATTCCTTAGTTTCAGTTTTAATTTTGAACTTTTAGAGCCTCTAGAGTCAAGATCAAGTTTCTTAAAATTTTTCCTATTATTTAATCAAATTTTGACTTTAAACCGAAAGTCTGAATGTTTAAATTGAATGCTGTTTCGAAAATTCTCAAGGGTTTCTAACCATCTGGTATCATTTTTTGTTGATTTCCAATAAATGTAGACCATTTAGAATCAAATTATGGGATTTTTCTACACATCTTAAGGAATTAAAAGAAAGACAAATCAATATTTCTTTTCCAACCATTGAACGGCCGGGTCCACGTTTCCTGAAAATTGATTATAAACCAATGAACGACCCTCGAATAATTTCTGCTTTATGCTTAACAGTGAAGTAAAACTTTCGTTTATACTTTTTAAGGGTCCGGTAAAACTGTTTCTTGGGAAATTATTTGAAAAAAAAAATCGTAATACTCTCACTTTAATCGTTATTTTGATATTCGATAATTAAAACTTGTTATAAGGGGTACCTCTCGCTTTGATTCTATGGGTCTCATATTTTGTTTAGTAAAAGAGTTTCCTGAGGAAATGATTGTGGTCCAATGAATCTGTTGCTGTAATTATTTTTTTAGATATTTGACAATAAAAATTATTTTTGTATGGGACTATTAATCCCCCCTGATCCTACCGATTTTTTAAAAGTATATATAAATTTCGGATATATTGGAGTCATTCTAGAAAAAATTTACCAAAATCGGTTTATTATTATTTAGATTATTTTTTGTATATAAGTATGGACTTTACGTTCAAGGAAGTCGGTGAACATACTTTATGTACTTTATACAAAAAAAATCATATATTTGTTTTTTTTTTTTTTTTACACACACACACATTGCTCTCACGCATAATTTTACTTTTTTTATACACATTAAGGTGATGCCATTTGTACATAAAAAATGCTTTCATGGTTACGTTTAAGATGAGTCCTTCCACGAACTACCAACACCCTGATGTGGTTTTATGTTTTATTATTATTTTCTGTTTCAACATGTTTTGTTTATTTAAGCAATTTTTTTGTTATGTTTGTATTTGTTATTGCTTTTTGCTGGTGTTGGTGTTGTAGATGTTTCATATTATTGTATTTATGTTGTTGTTGTTTTTGTTGGCATTCAACTGGCTGTTGTTTTCCCATTGTTTCCTACAAATTGTAATGACGCATGTTAACACTTTTTTTCTGTTGGTTTCGTATACTTTTTTTCATTATGGACTGTTTTTTTTCTTTCATTTTTCCTTCACTTTTTATACGTTTATTTTTTTTTGCCAAAACTTAAATAAACATGGCAACACATGAATGTATATGTGTATGTAAAAACATCACACACGTATACATATTAAATACAAATAATATACAATACATGCAAAATAATGTATGTACATGTGTTTAACTTTGATAAAGATGTTGCCTACTTACAGGCTTTGCCAGAAAAAAATACAACAATCAACTTTTAAGGTCCCTTTAAAAATAATCTTTTTAATATTTTTAAATAAAAAAAATAACTTTAAATTTTAAATTATAAAAATGAAATTATTTAACTTCTCCATTTCACTGCTCAATTTCTAAATTTTGCTAAAAATAAGCAATCGAGTTATTATACCCTCCACCACTACAAGTAGTGAAAAGTGTATATTAACTTTGTCATTCCGTGTGTAACGCTAAGAAGGAATCATTTCAGACCCCTTTATGTATATATATTCTTGCATCAAATCAAAGTTTAAGTCGATTTGGCTATTTCTGTCTGTCCTTCCTTCTGTCTGTTGTTGGCACGATCGCATTCACATTCACAGAGCTCAATGAAATTTGGCCTGAATAAAATTAGCAAAATCGTAAAATTGTCAATTATAAATTGACAAATATATATTTCTGCATCAAATCTGAGTCGATTTGGCTATGTCCGTATGTAGTCTTTCTGTCTGTCCGTTTGTCTGTTGAAGGGACACTCACATCCTCAATCATTGACTGAGTTCAATGAAATTTGGCCTGGGTACTTGCAGAAGTTTTCTATTTAAAATTAGCAAAATCCGTTCAGTATATTAAAGATATGGGCCGATTTCTCAGACAATCTCTAACTTCAAGTAAAGAACTTTCTTAAAATTGTCAATTACAAATCGTCAAATTAGTATGAAATTATGCCATAATATGAAGTAATACAGCTGCGGTTAAAATAATAGCACCACTGACATGTCACATCTTCGTTGCTAATTTGCGTATTTTCACTATGAAAATAAATTCATTTCTTTTAGATTAAAACGAATATTCAAAAAAAATTTGATTACAAAGACAAAATATCATATTGGAGCCTCTCAATATGATATTATTAAACTTGGAAAAAAATCATAAAAAGTCCAAACAACGTGTTCAAGAAGCGTATTATTAGAATTTAAATAATGAGTTGATCTGAACACTGTACTTGAGAAAAGCATGAACTCATTAGAAAACATTGTTCTGATGAACAAACTTATGCCAAGGTAAGATGAAGTGATGAGAAATACCATAACCTACAAATTAAAGGTAGGGGATCATGGACGTCAAACTGTGGCGACACCTTTAATGGTTCATCGTAAATTACATCAAGTGAAGATTAGATTATGAATAAACCTGTTAATAAGTACTGTTACTGTATCAGAAGATTTCGGAAATATAATTTTAAAGCCCAACCATCTTTATTGCTTCGCATGTCTCAAATAGATTAGAGTTTTTTTTGACATATGGAAAAAGGAGAGAAGTATTCTGTGCACCAATAAGTCTTAAATACCTTTTATTTTTAAGGGGGTCCCTTATCAAGGAATAAATTAATAAAATTACGTCAAAATCTTTCAAAAAGAACTATTCTACTATTAAGGTATGGAAGTGCTCTTAGTACTATGTTGTTGGACCCAGTTCCCATAATAAAACTATTATGGATGTGTCAGAAGAAATGAAAATAGATACATAGATTACAGACGAAGTAATGCTACCTTATGCATCTAAGGTAATGCCACTGTTTTGGGCATTTATAGCTCCGCAACATACCACCAAAATAGCTAAAAAGTGGCTTTAAAATAATGGAGTTACTGTAATTAAACTGGGGAGATCCAATCTTCCGATGTAAATCCAATCGACAATTTGTCTACATACGTATTAAGGAAGAGGTCGGTAATTAAAGCGAAGGTTAATAACGACCTTTGAACCACTATAAAAACCTGGAATATGTGCCAGAATATAAAATTCAATAGGAAGGCGATATTCGCACTATATACTACAAAATGCTAAGAATAAATAGTGAATTTAATTCGATAAAATCAAACGATAATATAGGAAAAAGTTTTTATTCCAATGGATTTTATGACTTATTGAAGAAGATGTATGCATGTAGTGCTAATATGTTGACTGCAGCTGTTTATACTTCATTACCATTCCAATTACCAATTATCAAAATCGTTCCTGTTTTAACTGTTGGTGTAACTGTTTTTTATTTAAGAAATACTTTTTTATATTATATTTGTGAGTGTTAATGTAAGTGTGTATGGTAGCGTTATTGTGGTGAAGGGTAAGGAAGATTCATTACAGCCGAATATAACATTCTTATTTGGTTTTTCTTACTTTTCCTCTTGTTAATCTGTTTATTAAGTTTTCTTGTTCGTTTTTTCCTCAAAACAGAAATTTAACCAAATTGATTTATTTCCATCAGGTGTGTTTTTCTTGATTTTGCTCACTTTGTTCTCATCTATTTTATAGTTGTTTTTGTTATTGTTGTTGTTGATTTATTGTGATTGATTAGTTGGTTAAATGAATTTTTACCTTCTAAATTGTTAAACATTTAAAATTAAATAGAATTTCATTTGTTTTCACATTAAGTGAAATAAAAGAGGGTGAATTGTTACAGAATAATGTTAAATTTTGAAATATGATAAATAAAAGAAGGGAGTTTATAAAATTTTAAGGATATTTTATCAACAATTTGAATGAACTGAATTAGATATTCACACACAAAAAAATATAATATAAACAGTTTTTCCAAATCGTTTGTTTTGGGATATAATTATGTAACTTTTCAACCGTTAAAAGTATCCCAACGAAATTTTCTACACCTAAAGATTAGATGTTTTTAAATTCACTTGAAAGAGTATAGATATTTATCTGTTCAGGTACGTAGCCAGTTTCCTTTTAAAGTTGGCCACCTATTCGTAAATCTTGTAAATCCCTATAAAAAGTATGCTTGCAATACATTCTGAAATAATCAAGTTGAATTAAATTTTTAACGAATTTGTATTTTTGTTTCTTTTAAGTTTGTTAAAGTTAGTGGAATTTAATTTTAGGTTCTTGAATTTGAATTTCTTGTTTGGGAGTTTAAACTTTTTTGATGCTTTATTAAATAACATGAATGCGTGCAAACTAAATTTGAATGACTATAGATCAAACAATATAGATCTGCCCACAAGCTCTATTAAAAATTGAACAATTGGATTCATATCATAGGCAAATCACATCTTAACATCATCTGAAGTTGGATATAAAAATCATCAAAGATTCCTTATTTTTCGGTAATTTGATTGAGAATGTTAGTGAAAATATTTAAATGAAACGTCTTGTTCATTATCATTAATTTAATCAAAATGGCCGAAACCATATGCAGACAAACATCCCTACAACATTAAACGGTTGAATTAAGCGCTTAATATTTTTCTCTATAATAACCTCACTAATGATTTTAATCACGTTTTTAATTTATTGTTATCAATATAGTAATATATTTTAGGGGTACCTACACTTTTGCAGGGCAAAAATATTTAGTTACTTTTATTTAAGTTTGTTGAATTCAATAATATTTTTATCCATCTATATTTATAAAATATGAAGTGTGTATGTAAGTATGAATGTATGTATATATGTATGTATGAATGTATGTATGTATGTATGTATGTATGTATGTATGTATGTATGTATGTAAGAATGTATGTATGTATATATGTATGTATGTATGTATGTATGTATGTATGTATGTATGTATGTATGTATGTATGTATGTATGTATGTATTTATGTATGTATGTATGTATGTATGTATGTATGTATGTATGTATGTATGTATGTATGTATGTATGTATAACGAATAGACTCTAAAACAACCGGGCCAATTTTCACAGAATAATCCCAATATACCCGTAAGTGACGTAGGACCAGAGGGTGTGGTACCCCTCATACAAAGTATATATTGATCATCAAATATGATCAATCAGTTTTCCGGGTTTGCTAGTTCATAAAATTATTTACTCAAATTAGATTACCCAGAGTAATGCTTTACACTGTACATTACGCTCACATACAAACTTATTGAAGGATTTCCCTGAAATTTGGCCTGATTAGAAAAAGGACCTAATTTAAAACCGGTTTTTAATGACACGTTTTCACTCTAGCCTGGGGTATACTCGCCTTTGCCAGAGGTTCGGTAGAAAAATTAATTTTGTGGGTATATGAAAATAGATAGTGGCCACAGGTGTTTTCAAAACACGTTATAATATTTAGTTTTCTTCTCTTATACAATTTCCCAAGTGACTCTTTCAACAGATCGCTCTCTCTCTCTCATCACAAATGTTTTGCAAGCGGCCTAACCTACGAACAAACAATTTGGATGATTAGTCGCCAGTGCATCAATAGGTAATGAGACCGAAGCGATATAACCACCAGAAACTCGTACTCCCCGAAAGCTCTAGATGTAGGGCTATAAATATTATTAGGCATACACAACGAAGTGGTCTAATCATCAGAAGTACCAGCCTCACAATATCTTTCCGTGGTACCGATAGTGTATTGACTGGCTAGAATACACTATCTTAATGGTTCTGTGTGTGTTGCATAATTTTACCAAAAAAGTCGATTTGTACATTATCTGTGTTTTGAGGGGTATGAAGTAAATAAAATAAATACTTATTGTCCACTGTACTCATCTAAGAAAGTGCAAACATCTCACGAATATCCAAGTTAATAATTTCATATAAATCTTAACTCTCATTTATTAATGACAGATTGATTTCCATATTTCTCAATTTGTCTGACAATCCTTAAAATATTTATATATCGCTCATTTGCTGCATGATCGTCATAACTCAAAATTTGCAAGTTTCTATTTAATATCAAAGGTGCGTATAGTAAATAGTGTTTTTCATCATCTGGAATGAATCATTCGTATATCACTCGAATGTATTATATCAATTATATAATTTATTAATTGTTGCAAGAAATAAAGGGTTGCGCAGTTGTTTAGCTACTAATGCAAATTTTTTGTAAGCGATTGGAAAGCTTAACAAATATTAAGTTTTCTTTCATGAATTTTAGGAAATATGTTTCTGAAAAAATTAGTTTTTGACTTATGACTTTCATGCAGCAAATGAGCGATATAACATTTTTGTTAAAATCTGTTTATTTATTAAAAGTTGCTTTTTATTTAAAAATAAAATCTGCAAATGAACACATACGCACACATTGATTTTCATTCCCTGAAAACAAAATCACACATCACATCCTTCTGTCACTTCAAATTATTGTAACCATAATAAAAAATTTGATCAACGAAACGTGTACGATTTTTTCCTTCTATTTTTGGTATGTGACTCCAAACGTTGGCTGCTGTTTTATTTTTACAACCCAAATGAAACAATAATTCATAATGACAGTTTATTGATAAAGACAAACAGAATGGAAAATAATATTTTTTTTTGTTTGTGAAACAACTATGATCACATAGATAAAATAATATTGCACAGTGGTTCGAAAAAGATAATAATTTTGTAATTTTTGAACCGTAATCGTAAATTTCACATAGTTAGAGCTGAGGTAATTTCGAGTTGATAAGATGCAGTATATGTCCCTATCTAGCTACGAGTGTTGTCAGTGACCTTCCAAAGATGGCCACTGTTATGTTAATTACATTTTCAAGATATATCGTCGTGAAATTACACATGTTTAATGCTGAGGAGTATTCTAATTGATTTGGGGAAGTAGAGATCCTTGTTTGGTTAGGGGCATGGTCGGGTGCCCTCCAAAATTGGCTATATTGATTTTTTTAAGACACCAAGTTTAGGTTATCTCTAATAGTTTCAGAGATATTTAAGATTTTTAATATTTTTAGATTCCCCTTGAATTTCCAAAATATGTTGCTCTAGTAATCATGTCAATAAAGAAATTCACTAAAAATATATATTAAATGAATCTGGGGTTTTGAAATGATAAAAGCGTTTGTTATTGGTTCTGAACTGTATAATTCTTCTTATTGTTTTAAAAAGAAATCTTAACGGAAAAGCGAGTTAACTAAGTCCAGATGAAATTGAGGCAAAGACCTGACCTCAAGCCCTATTCAAAGTTGGTCAATTTTAACAAAAATGTTTATCTACCTTTTCTTAAGTTTTTAAATCGCAAGGGTGGAATTTGTTTATAACTCACATAGTTACACATGAAAGGTAAACTCCTAAAAATTATTATTAACCGGAAAGTCTTTAAAATGGCAGGTCGGTCATATAAGTGAGAGAGGTCATTTTTTATATTTATTTATACGGATTCAAATTTTGCGTATTTCCTATGTATTCAAATTAAATATTTTTAAAAATTTGGCAAAAAATTTAAATTTAAAGTTCTTCAGAAATTGTTGACATCAAATCGGACTTAAGTAAATTTTTCTTTAAAAATTTTGAATCTATAGGTTCTAATGTATACATGGAAACTTGTGTACTAAATGTATAACTTGGCTGAAAGTCTAACCTAAACAAAGGTTTCTCTCTTGACATTTAGTAATTTTCCATACTTCGACTACGCCGCTGACCACATAAGGGCCTTTACTCTTCCAGATCAACTCGAAAGTACGATGTAAATTTTCATTAAGATATTTTTGATGGTTCAATACTTATGTAATCATCTCCACAAAAAATTGATTTGAACCCCCCCCCACACAGTGTTTTATATGGAAAATAAAATAGAAAAAATTTGTGACCTCCAAATGTTTAGTTTCAAAGAAATTTCATACGGTGAAAGACAAGGTGTAGGCAATATATATTTTTTCCAAATTAACCAGCTGGGGGACTGTGGCACTCCAAATCAAGTTTCAGCTTCTGCCTGATCACAAAAGTGCCTGTTTAATTCTCTTCTACCCCAACCACCATAAGTGATTTCTTATTTCGTTTATAATAACAAGGGAGAATTATCGAAGACTCTATTAAGTATTTAAATTCATGCATCATATCAAAATCAGAGTAGATTTGTCTATGTATGTCTGTCCGTCCGGCAGTCTGTCTGCTGCTAGCACACTCATATCTACATTATTTAAAAGCTCAACGAAAATTGGCCCAAGTTTTATTTCATTGTCCTAAGAAGTTTTTTATATACCGTAAAAATCGGTTCAGTAGAAAAAACATTATAGACCAATATCTGACACAATATTCTAAAACGATTATGACCAAAAGGGAGTGATAGCCCCATAGCAAATGAAGCTTTTAATATTGAATATCTTTAACACTTTTAAAGCTAATTTCTTGAAATAGGGAACGGGATAATGGTAGCATCTTTGTGAATATAGCATATTTGTGAAACTGTTGCAATTTAAAATTGCCTCAAGGATGAAGCTATAATATCAAAATATTATAGACTAAATAATTTTGCATAATTTTCCATAATCTGGTATCCCCTTACAAGCGTCAGTAGCCTTAGAATACAATATTCTTTCTTGTTTTATTAAACATGCTTCAAAAGCTATAGAATTATAAAAACAAAATTAATTTAGGATCCACTGTGTGCGTAAAAATTTTATACATTTAAATATTTTTTGATTAAATTTATATTTCTTTAAAATTTAATTGCATTTTATCAATGATGCATTCGATAAATTATGAAAAATTATAGATAAATTTATCAGATTTTCCTTTTTTTGCTTTAATTTCTACACTTAAAAAGTTTATCAAGCGTATGAGTAATATTTTTGTTGCATTTTAAAATATGTACATTAATCATACGCACTAGATATTTAAATTCTATAACATATGCTTTATCTGTTGTTATATATATATGAATATAGAATATATATTTATAGTTATCGTGTGATAAAAGTTTTCTATAGCATGTTATGGTGTATAAAAGAAGAGAAAATAAAAACTATGATTAAATTATTATTAAAATATTCACATATTTATAGATAGATGTATCAAACACTCTCGCGCACACACACACACACACAACTACATGACAAATAGAAAATAGAAATGAACTATATACCCAGCAGTTTTTGGTGAAGATCCCAATCTGGTCATTTGACAGTCTAAAAACGGGAAACAGTGTTTAGTTTATTAAGTTCCATAATAAAATTATCCTTTTTATATGACCTCTTTTATATTCCCTTCACTATATCCAAAAAGGGACACTTGCACATATTTACTGTCTCCTTACGTTACACTCTGGGACTCTGTTTTATCTATTTCGCATTAGGGTGTCTTATCTGATTGTATCCAAAGGGAATTTGATAGTCTTTTCAGGATCACTGAAAAACCTGCAGAGGTTTGACATTATTTATATTAACATATACATATGTATATGTTCATATACATATGTATATCATGTATATAGTTATTATCTATATCATTAAATATGTAATACGTTGTTGTTTTTCATATACAGTAAAATTTAATATGCAATAAGAAAATATTTTATAGCTGCATGATTATGTGATAGTGAATGAAACTAGAAAAAGGGGGAAAGAGAAACCGAAATACAATATTTTTTTCCTTGTTTCCATTCTGTATGTCTGAATGTTACAAAAGTTCGTACAAAGTTATGAGTTGTTAATGATACTACAAGTTTTTATATAATTTCAAATATCATTTTATACCCTACACCATCTTAAGTGATAAATAAAGGTATCTTTAGTTTAAACCTAGACATGTAGGCGTTTTTTTTTTGTACTTGCAAATCTTGTATAAATTCTTAAATGTTTTTTTTTGTCGAATTTTTAAAATATCAGCTTGACTGAGATGGTTTGTATTAGAAGGTCCTGAACGTTTGCTAAATTTAACTAGAAGAAGTCTAAAAAAGTTTGGATTTCCAATTAAGGTATTAACTTTATACACAAGTATTCGATATCTATGAAAATGTTAGAATTTGAAGAATCACAATTTTTAAAGAAAAATTAAATTGTAATAAATATGAAACGAATAACGATATTTTCATTAACGAAATTTTTCATTAATCTCATCTCAAGACTTTTTTTACTGAAGTGATTATAGAGAGGGTATTACAATGGTCTTCCAATATGTAGCTTATTGAAATTTAAGAATTTACGATTTCTGCTTTTCTCATTTACAAGCTTTGGACAGGGCTTGTGGATAGATTTCTGCACCAAGTTAATCAAAATTTAATTTACAAGGACTCTGCAATGTCTTTATAGAACAGAGAAAAAAATTTAAAGCTCAGAAATGAAAAATGAGAAAAATGAAAAAAGTAAGGACGATATGCGTTTATGCCAAATGTTAAATGCCCGCTACCATGATCAATTTAAAATTTTTGTTTGTAAGAGGGCTACAACTCCCCCATGAATTATTAAAATTTTTAAAGTCTTGAATATTTTAATTTTATCTGACAAAATTTCAGAAATTTGTATTAAAAGTTTCTGAGTTATACGATATTAAACGTTTCGTCTGCTAAATGGGGAAAGCACTGTCCCGTGCCCTATCTCTAATCGCCTAATGTTTTAGTCAACCATAATGTATTGTCAAAGCTCTATTCACTTGAACAAGAGGGGTATCCCTCCTCCCTATCTATAACTAGCGTGAAAATGTCATTAAAATTGAATGAGACGTATAGTCAGAAAATAGTCTCAAATGTCGGCCTATAACTTAGTTTCAACTAAACCGATTTTGCTTATTTTAGAAAAGAAATTTCTTATTACAATAACAAATACTTAGACCAAATTTTATTTAATTTCGCCAGTTATTGTGGCCAGTAACTGGAATTGTTAAATCAACTCAGATTTTGATTTCGTGAAAGATTAAACAAATTTTTTTATGGTCGTAGATGATTCCTTTGAAGAGTCCACGCCAACTTTGGATGAATACGGAGAATGGCAGCAACTACTTCGTTCCACATAGAGGGCAATGTTCTAGACAATGGTAGACACATGACCACATTACCCTAGAACTAAGACCAATCATCTAGTTAGCTGGAATTAAAATTTGTATTATCCTTTTTCATTGTATGCAATACAAAATATTCTATTTCGATAATGGATAAGGATATAGATTCTTGTGTCCACAATAATTCAAGTTCTTCGTTGAATAATGACTCTATTTCTTGATTCCTTCAATATTGAACCTACACTTCTTTCAACAATCGATAACTATATACAAGCGTTTTCTCTTAATCTATATATCAGGCATCTGGTACCGTATTTTTTTAATTCTTCATAACCAATTTAAAAAAGTACTCTTGTTTTGTTTTCTATTTCATATTCTTTTTCTCTCTTTTTTTCCATTTGTTGTTCTATATAAATTGACATAATTGACACCATTTTCATATGGATACATGAAGATGGCACATTTTTCATTCAACTATTTAATTGGATAATTCAGTTATTTATCTGTTTCTTTATTAACTTTTTTTTGTAGAAATATTAAAGACTTAAAATCTACTTCATATGGAAAATGTTAAGCTAATTAAGAGAACTTAACCTAAAATATAGACATTTTAATAAGGCTGTGATTATGTTTATCTGATCATGCATTTAACTCAACCAGACTTTTGTTTTTTTTTTATTTAAAATCTATTTTATATACCGATATCTGGTATTTTTAAAAAGGACGTAAATTTTAATATCGGTAACATGTGGTATAAGAACCGAAACTGCTGAAAGTTATCCATTGTTGTTTTATGCTCAAGAAGACTTATGAATGATGGTGTGTGTGATTCAAAGAGATGATTTTTATACAGCAGGGAAAGGTAAACTCTTAACATTGTACATTGAAGTATAATTGTAAGCAAGGGAGTAAAACCACATATTATATCGTAGCACTATAATGTTCTTGATATCTATAAAAATATTTTTATTTTGACCATAATTTTGTTTATGCAATAAAATTTTTGTTAATAAATTAACAATAATGTTACAATATGTTCGTATCTGCTTTCGACTAACCAAACTATTATTGTTATTATTAACTAATCTATAATTTATCATTATAAGTCAAATAAATTATTTTAAATTTCTTCTACTAAAACCATATTATGATCAACAATATAATTCTGTCTTAATTTGCTACCATAATGTAGTTCCCTCACAACATAATATGATTCGTACCCGACCATAATATGGTTGCTGGATAATTAAATTTATTACGTAAAGTATTTATGAGATCCGCAGGGAATAATCTCAGGGGACTTGTGCTATACACAATTGAATAAATTAAAGAGAGAGAGAGAGCAATTGACAAAAATTACATGAATATTTCAATGGACACTAAAGGACGTGAGATCGGAAAATTCTTATACATGTATTAACAAGCTTTGTTTGATTTATTCAAATGAATATAATGTTTATTAAGATTTACATGAGCACCTAGAAATAAGTGCGTTCAAAAATTAATATTTTCAATAAAACCCCAACTTGGTCCTACAAAAGTTGGCCGCTTATTCAAAGATCTGTCGTCAAATTGATTACAATTTTATTAAACAGTAGCGGGAGAATTTGTCCGTTATTAGAAAATATGGTTCAGATAGAAAGAATGGTCCACATGTTTTAAAAGAGCTCTCAACATACCTGGTAGGAAAGCAGTTCGGTTATCACAGTGCTCGGACTTTTTTGTATGAAAACGTTACGCTAAACGTATGTTCTGGCAGATTTTTTATATATGAACTCTACATAGAACACAACAAATGTAATCAAAGCATTAACTGGTAGTACTTATCCTAAAGAAGAACAATCTAGATGGCGTAGTTTGTTATTATAACAAGAGAGCTGTAGCTAAAATGTCAGTCTAATGAAAACTAAGACAAAGTGCAGTTAAACTTAATGGTAGTTGGAGAGCTTTGCTATTCGTGAATAATGTAGATGACGCAATTTGGTCTATTGTATACTAAGAGATGGTAAACATAATTTTAAAAGTTTGCGGTGGATTGCGCTTTCAGTGTTATATAAAGTGTCATGTAATATGGGTTGGAGTGATTTGAGAGAGTAATTCGGTTTGTTGCAGGTTAGAGACGTTAGATTCGAAGTTTCCTTTCTAACTGTATTTCAATATTTTTGGAAGGTCTACGTTTAAAAATAAAATTCTAAAAAAATGGTTCTCAAAATTATTTTAAATATATGAAAATCATGGAAACAGTGTTCACAAAGATTTGACAGTTAATTGAAATAAAATTGATATAAACATTTACTTTTATCAAAATAAAATTTCTAAAAATATTACGAACAAGAAAAAGGAAGACTGGAAATTTTGCTAATGAATATTTTCATAAAAATTGAAATCTTATGCCCCCCAAAAAAGCTAAATTAAGTGTTAATAAATATGCAGAAATCCTTAAATAAAGTAATAAACAAAATTTCTATGACTTACAATTTACATACTTTTTACAAAATTTTACTTTTCCAACAAAAAACTAATTTAAGAATAAAATAGCAAAAAAAACTCAAAACTCATACAATTTTCACGACCCTGAACTTTAATAAAATCCTCTTTTAAAAAAAATTTACAAAATTAAACAACAAACTACCAACACATGCATATAAACTTAATACATATGCAAATAAATTACTAAACAAAAAAACTAGACAAAAACTTATACAAATGAACAACAAAAATCAGGAAAAAAATGAAAAAAACTCTTGTGGTTGCCCTTTTTTGGAAAACAAAAAACCTAGAGAACTTAAAAAACTTGTTAACATCTTTAGTTTTTATTAAAAAAGAAGAAAAAAAAACTAAACTAAAATAAAAACAACAATATTCCAGAGTAAAAAAACTCGGAGAAACATCTTTATTTTCAAATGATCTTTATTTATACTCTTCTTGGCGAAGAGTTAAAAGATAAAACTCTTTTTTTTATTCAAATGTGTATCTTTATTATTTCACTCTTCTTTCAGTTAAGTTTAAAGAAGAGGATTATTTTTCAACTCGCTCTAATGATCGAAAAGAAAAAAAAAAAAACATACATAAGCACACAAAAAATTTTCATGCTGTAATAAAACTTGTAGTTGTTGTTTATTGCAACAAAATGCTATAACTAAATCACATGAAATTCATACAAAAAAGTAGAAAAATAAAACTCTTTTTTAAAAATTTAAATTAAATCCGTTCAAAGTTTATTAACTACAAACATCCGTTTTCAGCTTAATAAAAAATATTTTTGACTCACGACTTCAAAACAATTTGTGCGAATTATTCATTTTTAAATTCCTTTTTAATTTCGCTTTTTGTAACTTTAATCTTTTTGGATTTTTATCATTTTTTAGAATGAAACTCTTCTCAAGGAGCGATAAAATAAAACTCTTTTTTAAAAAGTTAGTTAACATACCATTTCAGTTGAATAAAAAACACACGATTTTAAAACAATTCGTGCAAATTATTCATTTCTAACTTTTGGTTCGATTTCGCTCTTTTTTATTTTTATCTTTTTTGAGTTTAATAATTCTTATAGAATTAAACTTTTTTCAAAGAGCGATAAAAGTAAAACTCTTTTTTTTAAACAATTCGTGCGAAAAGTCATTTTTAAAGTCTTTTTTTCAATTTCGCTTTTTGATTTTTATATTCTGCTTAGAATTAAACTCGTATGAAAGAGCGTTAAAAGCACAACTTTTTCCAAAATTAAACTCCTTCAAAGTTTGTTAACATACAGTCATTCCCTTTTTCCGCTTAATAAAAAACACACGACTTCAAATAAATTCATTCAAATTTTTCATTTCTAAACTCTTTGAGCGATTTCGCTCTTTTTTTAATTTTATAATTTTTATATTTTTTTTAGGATTAAACTGTTTTCAAAGAGCGATAAAACAATAAAACTCTTTTTTAAAATAAAAATAAAACTCTTTTTAAAAAATTAAACTCCTTCAACGTTAGTTTTCTTTTTCAGCTTAATAAAAGCAATTTTACTGCTACACACGACTTTTTTTTAAACTCTTTTTTTTCGATTTCGCTCTGTTTTCATTTTTATCTTTTTTAATTTTTACCATTTTTTTGAATTCAACTGTTTTCAAAGAGCGATTAAAAATAAAACTCTTTTTTTTATATCAAAATTAAACTCTTTGAAAGAATCGATCTTACAAAGAATAGAAAAAGAGTCGAAATCGTACTTTGCAATATTCTTTAGTTATGAAGAAAAAGAAATGAGAAATACGAATATGAATA